>CM024762.1:26797679-26997679 GCA_014218235.1 Colocasia esculenta | reverse complement strand
AGTTGTCCCTGCTGCAGTGGAACGCCCTGCAGCGGCTGAACACCAGGCTGCTCTAACTGCTGAGGTAGAGCGTCATTCGGCACGTGCTCGGCTGCAACCGACCCGTCCGACTCGAACTCCTGATGCTCCACCACGTCCCGAGCCTGCCTGTGAGTGCGTGGAGGCATGTTCTGCAAAACAGACACAATAAGAAGTTAACAGATAAACTCCAGTGGCTTAGCAGTGTTACTTGTACTTCCTAAGGGATTTTACATTATTACTTATTTCCACTACAAGTCTTGATAGACCCCTTGCTCTGATACCACTGTAACGACCCTGACACCTGGACCCCCAGCTCCCACCAAGGATCCGAATGTCGGGACTGTCGCCTACGGGCCCGGAGACCCGAAAGGGCTAACGGATTGGTCTAACAAGATATGCAATAGAGATAAATAATAACAAACGTACTAAAGTGCACCACAAGTAGAAGAAGGAACTCAACTCTAAGTAACAGTCTAGTACAAGTCCCAAAGTAAGCAAAGTACAAGTACAGAAATAAAGGGAAGGAACACATCCCTTAGGGGAATACCCTGAGTGTGAAGTACAAAAGCTAGGGGAACACTACCACTAGAGACGCCGACTACTACGGGCCTATCTCCTCAGTCCTCCGTGGAGGGAGCTGCTGTGAAGCCTCACCTGAAAGGAAGGGCATGAGCTTCACAAAGAAGCCTAGTAGGGACTACCAATCTTCGCAAAATAATGAGTGTTCTTAGTGGCATAGCAATGTGCCCCTGGTTGGGTTGAAATATGGCTTTGGATGCCCTGGACAGCGTGACTTCTTGCCCCTTGAGCGAAAACAGATTCATGACAGCGTTGGCAGTAGCGTGAGATAGCACAACATTTGTAGAGAGCCCCTTCTTTTGACCAGCCATTCGCAATATAACTGAGCAAGGGGTGATGGGGGCATTAATGGTAGCTTCTCCAATGAGCAGTGTAATGGCTACCATCCTCACTTTGGGAGTGACTGGCGCTAATGCTTGGGAACCCCTCTTGACAATCATCTTATTCTTCCCAAATGTTCCCGAGACAAGGACATAGACTGGCATGCGACTTATGTAGTTGTGTAGGGAGAAACACATGACTAAGTTCGGGTCATCCCTACTTGGCTTGTCTTGTTCATGATGAGCAGACTCGAGGCATGCTGCTGGTAGTGCACACCCGCTCCATTGGGATGTGGTGGCGATGGGTTGTGTGGTGGCTATGGAGAGTTTATTGGGTGCAGAGGGTTTAACATGAGGTGATTGGATGGTGGCAAGGATGAGCTCATGCTGAGAGAGATCTTCTACCAACTCGGAGGCTAGGTCAGCCTTGAGCTTGGGAGTAGGAAACTCTTGCCCTATCTCAGAGGCGAGTGGAGCTTGTTCGAGCCTTGGTGTGGTGGTAATGGCTTGCTCAGGTGCAAGTGGTGGTGGGATGGAGATGGTAGTAAGGATTAAGGATGGAGGGTTTGTGGGAGGTGAGGGGTCAATGGTTTGTGGCGTTGGGCAAGATGACCAACGGCACACCGACACAATACGTCGAGCCGACAGCTTGTCATCAGGGTGCAATGCGGTACCAAGGGTAGGTGTGGTGGTGATAGCCTGAACAGGGGTTGTTGGAGGAGGCTGTTGAGGTGGTGACAGAGCGGATGATGCACTTGGGTAAGTAAAGAAATGCCTCTAGCCTTAAGCCGTGGGAGATGGCGACTGCCTCAATGCTTGTGCTTGTTGTCAGGACTATGTTGTTGGTTGCTTGGGGGACTATTCTGCTGCCTGTGATGGAGAGGGCTGCCGCCTCTGGCCTTGTGCTCTTCTCTTCTCTTGGCAATGCAGGATGAGTCTATGCATTTCAGCCCAATCTATCTTGTGCTCTAGATCATAGACCACATCCCGGAATTCACAGCAGCTCGATACTGTATGCCCCGGATGATGATGATATGGGAAATATTCTGATCGGTCCACTGTCATGTCCCAGCTTGGCCTTTCCGGAGGGAGCTGTAATGCATTGATGGACATCAGGGCTGTGAAGACATCAGAGAGGGACTCCGTCCACTGATGATAATGGGCTCGCTTTGGGCCAAGTGGATGTCGGGATGGATGAGGTATGGTGCGGTGGCACGGGCGAGGGGGTTGTTCTTGTGGAAGTGGTGCGAGTAGGCTTGGTGGAAGTGGCGAGGATGAGTAATGGTCAGTGGAGTGGGTAGGTGTGGGGCGGTGGATAACATCAACTTGGGCGTGGGTTTGGACTCCCTCATAAGTGGGCCCTTGAAATGTGTAACTGGGTTGTTGGGCCTCAAACAAGGATGGCACGGGAGAGTCAATGAGTTGGGTTTTAACAAAACGAGCATGACTGAATAATTGTTGCATGGATGTCATGTTGTTCATAGCTAGAATGTGGCGGTACATAGGTGTTGCATTAGCAATAATGAGCTTGATTTTCTCCTCTTCTGGGATATGCATTTGGGCATGTGTGGACATTTGACGCCTAAGTGCACCAAGGTGCATGCAAGTCTAACCTTAAACTAACAAACAGCAACTATGAGGTCTCTACTAAAGTCCCGGCAACAAGATCCGTCACGACCTTATCAGCACAAACACCCAAAGTCACACGCAAACAGTGAGCAAACAGACTATCCTAGGACACAATACAATCATGGAGGGAAGTAAACATCACATCAAAACTACCTAGACAGCCAGAAACTGACGCATGAAAGGAAACAGTAACATACACAACGTACCTGTAGTCATGTCTCAGAATCCCGGCGTGACAAGGACGCGGTCACCAGATCCGCCGCGACAAGAACTAAAAGCGTACAACAAAAATAAAAGGAAAAGTCGAGCCCTAGCAAGGATTCTAACAAACATAAATGTGAACATACATGGTAGAGCAGTAGGCAGAAGACATGGATGCACCCACAGAGCAGGAATCAGTGCATGAAAAGAAGGAGAATGCATACCACTAGTCGCGCCCGCCATTATGGACGCGATTAGGTCACGGTCACGCGGTGCGCCACGTTAACAATAGAGCGCAGAAGGGCAAGAAAAGAATAGAAATGGACTTAACAGGGTTCTACAAAGCATTTATACAGACAAACAAGGCAGGCAAACAAGCAACAATCACGAGGCTAGCACTGAAGGTCCCACCGTGATCGCCAAAAGGTGTAATCACGGGTTGTGCACCCCTCAAAACACACAACACGTTTTAAGATTAAATAAAATATAGCATGGAAATATGGATGGATGTGATCGCCACCTAGCTAGCTGCCTTGATTAAGATATAAATAGGCTAACTACACTAGGAAAAGGAATGAGAAACGAGGCACTTACTTTAGTCACGACGGGGTGACCCGTCGCGATGGATCTGATGTCGTGATGCCCAAGCAAGGCGCGTCTCTGTTGTCGTGACCCGTGTGCCTGCCGCGTTCTCTACAGTGCGGGAGAATGTTGGTGTGGACCTTCTTCCTACCCTCCGGCCGGCCAGAGGACAAGAGTTGCTCGTAGAGTGATGCTTGGGTACCTACCAAAACGGAGTAAACAACAAAGAAAACCCTGTTAGAACATATTTAAGTGCAATATCTATCCAAAAATGAAGAGAAAGGTGAGAGCATGGGGGGGACGAACCTGGGGGTAGTTTTTAAACCCCTTGGGTGTACATAAAACATGGGAGGAGAATGGGAAATGCATCCTATATAATAAAGCATGAAATATGCATGAAAGGAAAATGGGAGAGGGAGAGGAAGAAAGAGCCCCAATGGGGTGACTCCTTGGCATTGGGTGACATCCTTGGGTCGTACAGAAGCTGTGGAGGAAGTAGGAGTCGCCCTCCTCTACCTCCAACTCCATGGATGAAGAAAGCATCATGACTTAGTGGAGAAGATGTTGTGTGAAGAAAGATTATCTAGAGGGGGGGTGAATAGAGAATCTTCAGAATTTTTAAACACATATCAGCAATTAGTAATTCCTGTTATGATCAAGTGACTAAGATGCTCAATTCACAATGCAAGAAGGGCACAAACCACAAAGGAGAAGAGAATTTTAAGGTGGTTTGGCTCCAATGAGGAGACCTACATCCACCCCTCACCAAATTAGTGAGGTACCACTATAAGAACTCCTGAAGGAAGTTCTCAAACACCTATTCATTCACAGCTTCTTCACATTCGCTGACTCATAGCTTGAGTACCCACTGATACACAGCTTCAACTCAATTGATCCAATCACAACCCGTGACTGATCAATTCAATCTACTTCACAAGGAAGCAGATAGCACACAATTCAACTTCTTAGATTAAATTGAAAAGATAAAAATCGAAAAGGTGCCAAGAGGCGATTGAAAAACTTCAAAACTCCCTCTCAGGATGCAAATGCGAATTGCAGGATTTCTGGTCTTCAAATTTGATCCCTCTTTAGATGAATTCCTTATGAGCTTTGTTCCAATTGGATTGAGGAATCGATGTTGGAGAAGCTTTATGATCCTCTGTTCTTGAAGGCTCAGCACAGGCTTTTCGAAGCTCCGATTCTTGCTTAATTCAGCAAATGCATCTGTCTGGTCATAGCTCCAATCTGAAGTTGCATCTTCATGGTTGAACACAGGACCTCTGATCTCCTTACTTTGTGATGCTCTGCAATTTTTCTTTTTGTTGGTTTTTTTTGCAAGCTCTCCTCTTCGTAACGAAATGAAGCACTCCCCTTTTTGTTATCTGCTTGCACGGGATTCTATGCAGTGGGCCCCTCAACAGATTCACTAAAAAGTGGAGGAATCTTTTTGCTGCCAAACATCGGCACCTTCCAGAACAGCTGACGTGTACAGAGATCCCAGGCGCTTGGCCTTGGATCACGTGCACGCGTGATGGCTTCAGTTCTCTTGAAAATTCTAAGTGTAGTAGTGTCGACACTTCCAAGGTTTAGTGTCGACACACACACACACACATAAGTCTTAACAGACAATTAGTGTCGACCTTAGGTCCATCTAGTGTCGACCTTAGCTTCAATTTCCTTCACAGTGGATTCTGCCCTTGCCTAGTGTCGACCTTACCATCATTAAGTGTCGACCTTCTTAGGTTACAACTGCTCAGAAGGACTTGTAACCACTCTGGTGTTGACATGCTTTTTGAATAGCGTTGACCTGACTCGATCAAATCTCTTCATCATGATAGCCAGAGACAGGTAGTGTCGACCTATGTTCCGGATAGAGTCGACCTTATCCGAACTTTCATTATTGTAACTGAATTGTACCCGTAATGCAAATACTATTTGTCAAATATCTATGTTTTATGCTTCAAGTGTGACATCATCAAAACCAGGGACACAACAATCTCCTCCTTTTTGATGATGTTCTTGAGCAATGGATTCAATCTTGTCAAAGATTTTAGCTTGAGAAAATGCAGCTTTATCAAAAACATACCCAATGGTATGAACCAACTGATCTGATCTGACCTTTGTAAATCTTTGGATTTACTCTTGCCGATCAATATTAGCTTGAAGGTGTCGCTCAATGAATTCCAACCGACTATCAAAATTAGAAGCTTGTTCCTCCATTTTCGTATTCAGTAAGGCAAGTGACTTATTGACAGAAGCAAACTACTCCTCCAGAAAGGTTAGATGAGTAGGAGGAATTGAAGCTTCTGCAGAGGATGTTGAGGGAATATCATGTGCAAATGGAGCCAATTCAGAATAAGGAACATGAGGAGGAGAAATTTGTGGAGGATCAAGGTCAGGAGCATCAAAATGAGGAACTAATGAAGGAGAATGGATGGGAAGAGACTGTTCTGGTAAAAACTCCTTGTGAGCAACATATTCTTGGCCTTGTTGATCTTCATCAGCTAGACGTGCCTGTTCCTGCTTCAAAACGACATTGTCATCCTCTTGAGGATCCAAATTTAGCTTCATGAACTTCACAATGTGGTCCAAATCATATATATGAAATCTGGCAAGCTTTTGGACTTTTGCTCCAGCAAGTGGAACACCTAACAGCTCAAAGATTGTAGATAGATGAGCTGCATATGGCAAGCTCCTTCTCAACTTTGGTAGTGTCACTTCATGAATAAGCTGGCAGAAGATAGTAGCCAAGTTGATTTTCACTTTCTTAATCAAACAGAACACGATACATCTCTGTAAGCTTGTAACTCTTTGCCTTCCTCCTCCCTGAGGAGTTAAGATGGTTGTACACCAATGGTGCAAAAGCCTATTTGCAGGTGGAAATTTGTTGGCATTTAAATGAGAAACCTTTGCCTGATTTTCATCATGTACATTGTGCAGCTGACCAGTCAGGATTGAGAAGGCTTCATGTGCACAAAAGTTGAGAGTTTGAGGATTGCAACCCTCATATGCTATCCCCAACAATGGACTCACAATAGAATTTGTGAGTACAATGGGAACCCCTCTTACACTGGATTCAAGAGAATGCCTTTTGCTAACAAGATTTCTAAAGAACTCTTGAACCAGGAGAGGATAGTGTGTCCTATGCACACTAACAAAATCTGTCCATCCTTGAAATTCCAACATCTCCAGAAGTTCAGGCACAAAGCTAGACATACCTTTATCGTGAACATTGATAATCCTGGGATGTAACAGAGATTTATTTCCAATAATCAACATTTTTGCTTTTGAGGGTGTATGAGCATCTTCTTCATCTTCTGAATCAGTGTCATCATCCTCTGATGTGTCTTCTCCTTGTTCTGCACCCATACTTCGCTCTTCAAGACTGTTGGCTTTGAGCTCATCTTCATCTGTTTTTACTTCGTCCTGCTTTGAACCGACAAATTCTTCTTCTTTTTCCTCAGATTTCTCAAATGCCACTGTCTCATTATTACTAGATTGTTGAGAGGAATTAGATGATTCCTCCTGTACATTTTGACTACCAGCGACATCATCCAATTCCTGGGAATTAGGGCTTCTCTCTTGTGATGTCTTCAACCCTTTCTGGCTTGAGGTAACCTCTCCAGAACTACTCAAATCAACAAATTCCAACTTTTTCTTACCTTTAGAGAAGTTCTTTTCTTTTGCAGTGCGAGGATGTGAATATCTGCGGCTTGAAAATGCAAGAGCAGCCGCCATCTTCTCACGAATCGCAATGCCCTTTGCAACCTTGGACTGCCATTCTGAATCAGGAAGCACTTCTTGCTTTCTCTTCCTGCTGCAACGAGACTGTAGTTTAGGAGCCATGAGAAGAGGAACAAAGTATCGGAGAAGGAATAAAGATGGAGTTGCAGGGAAGTTGGTTCTCCTGGAAAGGGTTGAGGAGGAAGAAGGAGTTTTCAAACCAACTATTGGGAATAGTGACGTCTGAAGAGACGTAACTTTAAGGCGTCAACCTTCTCGAAGGCATCATGGACCTGCAGAACACTGATTGTATATCGTGAACCAAACCGCAAGGTGGAGTAGTGTTGACTCTATGGTGAATAGTGTCGACACTAATGAATCTGAGACTGAAATCATACTACAATAAATTCGAGGAAGTGACATTTCACTATGATTCACTTAATTCCTTGGGGATCCTGGAGAAGTTAACATCACTTACACATTCTTTACACTCTTTCCCATTATTCTTCATATTAATGGTTCGAATATTATAAATTTTTGTGTTAACCATTAAAGAAAAACTTAAGAACTCATGAGAGTAAATAATAGATAAGAGGAAAGGCTCTTAGATAGAGAATTTACATCACTATGAACCCATTTACTCATTACATGAAGCAAGGACACATTGGAAGATTATCTAAGCAGGCCAAAAACTATTTAATATGATAAATCTATCTTCATTCCACCAGAAAATTTACTCCTTTGAATATCGTTTTCATTTCATTCATTCAATTTTTTTTATTTCATACAAATGAACAATCTGATCTTCCTCATATTTCATGCAAAAGCAGATGTTTTGTACACACCAGAACTCCTAATTACTCTTTTAGGAAATCATTTTGCCTCAGGAAAAACAAATGTTAGATGCATCCTTTCATGTGAGGAAACATGTCTATCAAACACCAGAATCCCCAATTACTCAGATTTCATCAGATTCATTTTAGCATCCTGAACAGAATTAACCAGCTCATCATGACATACAATGATACTTCTGTTTTTGTCAGAAATTTGCAGTTTCTCAGAGCATAGTCATTGTTCTGTCATTTGTAAAGACTGTATCAACCAATTTTGTTTCTGGGTCAAGAAGATTTTTCAAATCAAAGGATTTTAGATGCCTTGAGAACCTATCCAATGAAACCAAGTTACAAGATAATTTTCAAGGGTTAATAGAGATGCACTTCTCACTAAAAGAATTTCTTTCTGCACTGTTAATTAATTAAAATGAATTCTTCAAGGAAGTTTAATAGTTAGCCTAGAATTTTATAATATTCTTCCCACAATCTTTTTAATTCTAAGATTTAGGAGTTTTCAAAGAATGTGAATGAAATTAACTCCCCCTGAGAAGATGCCTAAAAGATTTGTTTTTCATAATGAAACAGCTTCCTCTTAGAAAATGAATTCTCAAACCAAGAAGGATAGTTGGAAAAAGAAGAACTCCCCCTCAACAAATGCATACAGACCTTTGGTACTTGGCAGAGACATATACTCTCGCATAGTGAAAGATTCCAGACAAGCTTAACTTGTCCTTCTTCAAGTCACCATTTTATATACCATATCAGCCAATGCAGGGTATGAATCAAGGATTTGATTTATTGGAGGAAGAGGAATTTATTTTCTGAATATAATCAAGGATGTTGATGATCAGTCTGTCCCCATGTAATTTTAATTAACTACATATGTATTTTAGTGATTAACAAAACTTCATCAATAATCTCTAACATATTTCATAAGTCTTAAGTACAGGAAAATTACCAAGGTCAATCAAGTCAATGTTGGTAAGTATTGTCTTACTGAAGCTTTAATCTTTTCAAAATGATATTTCTCTAAGTCCACATCGACTTCTGTTGAAAGTCATAACGATTTCATAAGTGTTTTTAACGATTTCCTTGTAAGACTGGAAAGTCATGTTGTTTCAAACAAGTCGATTCTGTAACGATTCTATAAGTAATCATAAACGATTTCTTTTGAACTCGCAACGACTTGCTCGCCGTAACGATTCTATAAGTCATCGTAACGATTTCTTTAAAGCTTGTAACAACTTGCCTGTCGTAACAATTTCTTAAGTAATCATAATGATTTCTTTTGAACTCGCAACGACTTGCTCGCTGTAACGATTCTATAAATCATCGTAACGATTTCTTTAAAGCTCGTAACGACTTGCCTGTCGTAACGATTTCTTAAGTAATCATAACGATTTCTTTAGAACTCGCAACAACTTGCTCGCCGTAATGATTCTATAAGTCATCGTAACGATTTCTTTAAAGCTCATAACGACTTGCCTGTCGTAACGATTTCTTAAGTAATCATAACGATTTCTTTAGAACTCACAACGACTTACTCGTCGTAACGATTTCTTTAGTGTACATAGCAATTTACTTTGCGCAACGATTTCTTTAGCGCTCACAACGATTTCTTTAGCACTCATAACGATTTGCTTTGCGCAACGATTTTTTTAGCGCTCATAACGATTTGCTTTGCGCAACGATTTCTTTAGCTCTCATAACGATTTGCTTTGCGCAACGATTTCTTTAGCGCTCACAACGATTTCTGTAGAGCTCATAACGACTTGATAAGTGTTCATAACGATTTCCCTGTTGAACACATAAACTTGCTTTAACGATTTGCTCTCTATAATGACTTGTTAGTATTCATAACGATTTCATAAGTCATATAGACAACGACTTTATGGTTTATATCAACTTGACATTTATCTTATCTCTTGAAGCGTTGACTAGTCAAAGTCCACACATATATCTTTCTAACACTCCTGCATTTATGAGATCTGAACGTACCTCTGCATGCATGCAGACGATATTATCCATTATCGTGCATCTTCTGTCAATATCTTTTAGAAGAAACTATTTGGCATTGCTATTTTGGTAAATATTCTTATCAACGTTTACTAACAACTAAAGACAACCTAGCTGTCTACTGTTCTAGCATTTAATTTATGCAGGGTCCTAAAGACGTTCTGTCATACAACGTTGGACCATACAGACGGCAGAAGACATTATCTCTTTGTGTGCTCAAATGGATAAAAGATTGTTGAAGCTTCCAAGTGTCAAGCAGTCTAACACTACCAATCTAAGAGACAACGGTTGCTTCAATGGGTGAATTTCAAAAGAAGATATAAATACAAGACAGAAGAGAAGATCAAGTGATAGAAGCAGAAAACGCTGGTTCAAGCCATTAAAAATCTTCTGCTAGAATTCTAAGAGCCAACAAGTTCATTCCTTCTCGTGTTTCTCTTTGCTCTCCTCTCTGTAGTGAAAATCATGAGAGAGCCTGTGTAGTTCTGAGAGTGTGCTTTGAAGGATCGAGGAAAAGGTGTGGATAAGATCTAGAAGGGGGGGATGAATAGATCTATGCCACTTTTTGCGGAAGCTTAAGCAATTTAAAAATACTTTTAGAATCAGAGGCAATTTTAACAGTGAAAATTACAGATCTGATGAGATGTTATGTGAGTTGATAAAATAGATGTGAAAAACCAGTTGATTAAGTGAATCTTAAGCGATCCTATGCAAGCATCTAACGGATGATAGAATCAAACCACAAATAGACAAGTGCACAGAGATTTTTTAGGTGGTTCGGAAATCACCCATGTGATTCCTACATCCACCCCTCACACCCAGTGAGGATTCACTAAACAACCTGGGTAACACACTCACTGGAGCCAGACAACTCCAACACCTGAGTTTACAACTCACACAACTCTAGAGTAAGACTACTCTAGATCCCTGAGCAAGACTGCTCAACAAACACTTGAGTTCGACGACTCAAACTGAGCACAATGGCTCACAAACGACTTTGCTAGACACCAACACAAGACATAGATCTTCTAGCAGCAGATCATGTCGAACATGAGAACATTCATGAGAATTATGCAGAAGCACTTGCACAATCTCAAAATGTCTCAGAAGAACAGAAGTACAGTGAGAATTGTATGAAAGGACTTTGTTCTTCAGTTGTACTCCCTTGTAGAAGCTCAGATTGGGAAGAAGCTTGGATTCTTGAAGTCCCAAACGATGCTCTGCACTTTTGAACTTGGGATCTTCCTTGAAATCTTCTCCAACGGATGCTTCTACTTGATCTGCTTCCTTGAGGCGCTTCAATTGCTTCTTCAAGGATCACACTCCAATTCTCACACTTGAATTGATGAGAATTGGTCTTCAGAAGACACCAGGAGAGCAGAGGAGGGAGATGAGCTCTTCTCGCCGCCAAAGGAAACTTTTGGAAGGCTCCAAGAGTTCGTTGGGTCTCTCTATGTGATGGATGGCCAATTGGAGGCTTTTTATACCCAAAAGATTCCAAAGTTACCCTTTGGGTACAAGGGCACACGATCCTAGGTTGATACACCATCGCCCTAGGATGACACGTGGCAATCATCCATCTTAAGTCCCAGATTTTCCGGAGTGTGTCGACCTGCCCTTGTGGTGGTGTCGACACACTGGCTGGAGATTGGTTGAATAAGTGACTGGATGAGACTCTGGTGTCGACCTGCTTGAATGTGGTGTCGACCTCCTGTCCCAATCCTGAAAACATGCTGTTTTGGGAAATGATCTAGTGTCGACCTACTCTTTGACTCGTGTCGACACAGTCTCAGCATTTCTTCAGCTTTTTGCCTTGGGGTCTGAGGTGTTGTGTCGACACCATTATGGGGTGTGTCGACACCACCTTTGCAAAAAGTATTTGTACCTGAAAATTAAACACATATATCATTAGTTAAATATTTTATTATGAGTATAAATGATAAGTGTGCTTTGAAACATGCTTTTTGAATATAAATTTCAGGTGAAATGTGTTTATCATGTTTCAATTAGTTTGCATTAAAATCACATTTGTCATCATCAAAATAAGAGGGGAAATGATATGAAATTACACTCAACCCAACAATCTCCCCCTTTTTGATGATGGCAACATTAAATCCATATGACAATGAGGTTTTGATGAGATGTGATTTTAAGCAATTTTTGGTTATTCAAAGTCCTTATTTTTCTTTTTGTTCATGCTTGTCAAAGACCTTTAAATATAACTCAGTCACAATTGATGGTTGTACTAGTGAAGTACAATGTTACTTGAAGTAAGTTAGTTGCATAAAAGAGGTCAAGCAACTTGACAAGCATTCATACATTCACATTCACATAACAATTTTCAATCACATTGAAGACACAAATGACGAAGTTCATTCAAGCTAAGCAAAAATCATTTCATTTCATTCAAGAGTAAACATTACAATCTTTCCAAAACATTACAATCATTTCTTGTTCTCTTTCTTTCTTCTCCCCCTTTGACATCATCAAAAAAAATTACATTATGTAGAAGGTGGAGGAGGAGGAGGAGGAATGGGAACTAAGATTGTCTCAATGTCTGACAATCTTTTCTCCAGGAAAGTCAAGCTGGACTTCATTTGATCTTGAATGGTTGTGAGTCTTGTATGCAAGTAATGTTCCATTCTGTCTGAGTTTTCTATCAAAGTAGCTTGAATTCTGTCTAGATCAGCTGATATGGGTTGGTGAAGAGGAAGATGATCCAGCTGACCAACCAGGCCTTTGCATGATTTTGAATTCCATTTTCAAATCAGTGATCTGTTTGTCAATGTGAGCATTGAAATTCCTCATGCTCTCCAAATCATCCCCAGATGAGCAAAAGACAGTCTAGTGTTGGTGATCTGAGCAGTGTCTCCTTTGTGTTGAACACATCAGCTTGAGAGTTTGCTAAAATCCCCTTAAGAACCTTCTCCAGTTTTCTTGATGTTCTTTGAGCTCAACTGAAGCATCTGCCAGTGTACCAATTAATCTATTGAATCTTTGAGCTGCATAGTCTGAGGCAGCTTTTTGCTCTATGAACTTGGCAGACACAGTGTTCTCCAACCTTTGAATCCTCAACTCAAAAGCTTGTGACATGGTTTGAATAGAGGTGTTCAAGGTTTCAAATTTATCATTTAAAAAGGAGAACAACTCTGGTGGAACAGAAGGTCCACCAGAGGATGTGGATGCTTGAAATGTGGGTTGTGGAGAGACATGTGGAATGTCAAATTCAGTGTGCATGGAGGAGGGTTGAAACTGAGGTGAGAGTGGGGCATGAAATGGTATATCACCTTCAGTTGAGACTTGAGGCTGATCCTCATTCAAAGGAGGCTGATCCTCTTGACCTTGGGGCTGGTCCCCTTGAGCTTGAGGCTGTTCCTCTTGACCCTGGGGCTGGTCCCCTTGACCTTGAGGCTGTTCCTCTTGGACATGAGGCTGGTGCTCCTAAACTTGAGGGGCCTCAACTACAACTGGCCCTCTCCTAACTTGATTACCCTCCAGTCTGAATCCCATGAATTTCTGAATATTCTTGAAGCGATAGATGTTGGATTTAGGGATAGACTGGGATTTCTCATTGTCCAAAGGCACACCAAAGTGCTGGAACACTGAAGTCAGGTGTGCAGCATATGGAAGAGATCTCTTGAGGTCTTTCCTGGTTGTTTCAGATATAATCTGATACATTATTACATGGAGATTGATTTTGATTTCTTTTGCCATGCAATAGATAATGAACCTTTGTATATCTGTGAGCCTGTCCCTTCCACCACCTTGAGGGGTAATGATTGTGGTCAACATATGGTGGATAATCCTCAACACAGGGGGAAATGTGTTTGTGTTGAATTTGGTGACAAAGGTTTGTTTGGGATCAGATTCATCAGCAGGTAAGCCTGTCATGATGGTATAAGCTTCATGAAGATCAAATTCAAAACTATGATAATCTGCCCCTTCATCTGGAATGTGAAACAGGGTGACTGCTAATTCTGTAGGCAGATTTATGTCTATTCCTTTAACCTTTGACTTATACCCAACCTTGGTGCATTTCAAATTCTTGTAGAATTCCTGAACAAGTCTTGGATACATGATTTGAAATTCAGAAATGAAGATTAACCAAGACTGAAAAGAGAAGAAAGTCTGAATTTCTGGAAAGGTATTTGCTAGCTGAATGTCTGTCAAATCCACTATTCTGGGCTTTAGGATTAGCTTAGCTTCACTAATGGACTCTGAGGGGTTGGTTTCTTGAGACTGGGAAGACTCAGACGAAGATGATGATGACTCCTCAGAATCTCCAGAAGAGGAGCCCGGATTCTCAGGTCTAGGGTTGGTAGAATCCCTACCTCTGCCCGAAGAAGAGGGTCTACCTCTCTTGGCTGCTGGCTGAGATGCAGAGGAGGACCCTGGTTGCTCTGCAGGGTCATTGCGCCGTTTGGTTCTTCTTTCTGATTGAGGAACATCAACCTCTGCCGGAACTGGCCTAGATGTGGCCTGAGATTTTGCTCCACGGCGAGGACCCAATTTTCTCACCATGGTTGCAAGGTTGGAGTGGAATCGGGAGTGGATGAAGGAGAAGAGAGAGATGATTGAGAAAGGGATGTGATTGAGAGAGAAGTTTGTGGAATTTCTTGCCGGAAATGAGAGAGAAGCGACCGTCGGGTCGACCTGATGCCTAAAAAGGGGTTGCAATGGTGCAATACCCCGCAGGAACAACAGGGGCTAAACCGGAACCCACGATTTAAAAAGTCTGGCAAGGGGTGCAGTGTCGACACTGGAAGACTTTAGTGTCGACCTGACCTAGGGTGTGTGTCGACACGGGATAGATGTGGTGTCGACCTGGCCTATGAAGAAAAGTTGAATTTTTGTGAGAAAAAAAATTGAGAATTTTTGGGACTTCTTTAAAATGATAATCAATGAGAGAAATAGTCATTTCAAGGATTTTTAAGAGACTTAAAAATTCATTTGTTATATTTTGCAAAAATTCATCACAATTCAAGTTTTAAACAATTTCCAATAGGATATGAGCATTCAAAGACTTGAGTCAATGAAATGATGATTTGAGGGATATAATATATCTAACAATCAACTATAAGCTACCATATTTCTCAACGTTAAAGAAATAAAGATATCCTCTAGACTGAATACAATTGTTTTGAAAATAAAACACAATCTTAAAGAACAACTTGATGATGGATGAAAATGATTCTTTCTAAACAAAACTCCATTAACACACATATTTTGTTTTTGTAACAGACTATCAAATGATATAAATCTTTTTCACTCAAGTACTAGTGCTTTTTACACACCATAGTCCCTGGATACTTAAGATTTATTCATTGTCAAGTCTCAAAGGGGTAAATGATGACCTTTTGACATGAAAATATACGTTTTGTAGACGCCAATATTTCCAGTTACTCAGTCATCATCAAAAAGTGTAGCACATTTTTTGCTGTATTTTGAATTTATTTTTGAATTTTTATCCCCTTTGAACAGAGATAGCATTAGTGCCTCATGACATGCATGGCACTTCATTCATTGTGAAGGTGTGCAGTTTCTCAGCACAAATGCCATTGCTCTGTTGAATTTTCAAAATTTTGAGAGTTTTGTAAGATAGAAATCAATTTTATCCAACATCAGTTGCAAACAAAGAGATGTTTTAATTTCAAGACACAAGTTGTTTTCAATCTTGGAAGAGTTCTGAGTTTCTGTGGGTTGAAAAATATAGTTGACAGTTGATTAGTAAAAAATATGATAGATCACTCAAAGGATCATTTGGAGACTCTAGACATCTGAATGATGACATCATGCAGGAAATTGATGAAATGCAAGAAAAGTTATGAATTTTGCAAAAGTCATGACTTGTGAATTTTCTAGCTCCCCCTGAGATGATGATTTCAATCATTTTCTATCAAAATAAAGATATGCAAGTTTTTGAAATCAAGAAAGATAATTTTCTTTTAACAATAAAAGCTCCCCCTCAGCAATTGCATATTCATTTCTTAGTACTTGGCGGAGACATACACTCACGCATAGTGAAAGTGTCCAGACAAGCCTGACTTGTCCTTCTCCAAGTCACCATTTGATATACCAAGAAATTTCAACACAATAAGAGTTGAAGAATTTATTGTCCAAAGGAAATGGAAGTGGAATTGAGAGAGATATGGACAGTGTGACTGAAGGAAGCAAAGGGTTATGATATGAAAAGAACTCCCCCTTAGACAGTGCATAACACTCAACCCAAACCTAAAGAGAGATCAAGAATGTGGACATTTACAAAGACCAAGTTCTCTCCTCAAGGATGAAAATCTGTTTTCAGGAAGGGGTTTGGTGAATATGTCTGCAATTTGTTTTTCAGTTTCAATGAAATGGAGTTCAAAGGACTTCTTTGCAACCTCATCTCTCAAGAAGTGATGCCTAATCTCAATATGCTTGGTTCTAGAATGCTGAATGGGGTTCTTAGACAGATTTATTGCACTTGTGTTATCACATAGGATGGGTACACAACCTAAATCTTGGTTGTAATCGAGAAGTTGATGTTTCACCCAGAGAATCTGAGTTCCACATCTACCTGCTGCAACATATTCAGCCTCTGCAGTTGACAGTGCAACTGAATGTTGCTTCTTGGAAGCCCAAGAAATAAGGCACCCACCTAGGAATAAACACAAGCCACTTGTGCTTTTTCTATCTAATTTACACCCAGCATAGTCAGCATCACAATAGGCAATCAAATCTAGCTTGCAATTAGCAGGATACCAAATTCCTAAATCACATGTTCCAACAAGATATTTGAAAATTCTTTTAACAGCTAACATGTGACTTTCCTTAGGATTAGACTGAAATCTAGCACACAAACACACACTAAACTGAATATCTGGTCTAGAAGTTGTAAGATAGAGTAGAGAGCCAATCATACCTCTGTAGGTCTTTGGGTCTACTGACTTACCATTTGAGTCTTCTTCTAGCTTAGCATTTATAGCAATAGGTGTGCTTGAATGCTTGAGGTTCTGAAAGTCAAACCTTTTGAGAAGTTCCTTGACATACTTGGCTTGACTGATGAAGATCCCTTCAGATGTTTGGTTAACCTGCAATCCCAAGAAAAATGTTAAATCTCCCATTAAACTCATTTCAAATTCATTCTTCATTTGATTTGAAAATTCAGTGCATAGGCCTTTATTGGTTGAGCCAAATATTATGTCATCAACATAAATTTGGACCACAATTATTTGATTTTTGACTGTTTTGTGAACAAAGTCTGATCAACATTTCCTCTAGAATATCCTTTTTCAAGTAAAAAGGTACTCAAACGGTCATACCAAGCTCTTGGAGCTTGCTTAAGACCATAGAGAGCCTTATTAAGCTTGAAAACATGGTTAGGATGTTTTTCATTTTCAAATCCAGGAGGTTGTTCAACAAAAACATTTTCCTTAATATATCCATTTAAAAATGCACTTTTGACATCCATTTGATAAACTTTGAATTTCATGGAGGATGCAAAAGCAAGGAAAATTCTAACTGCTTCTAGTCTAGCTACAGGGGCATATGATTCTTCAAAATCAATTCCAAATTCTTGATTGTACCCCTTTGCAACTAGCCTAGCTTTATTTCTAATGACTTGACCATTTTCATTCAACTTATTTCTGAAAACCCATCTAGTGCCAATGACTGTTTGGTCACTAGGTCTAGGTACTAATTCCCATACTTGATTTCTTTCAAATTGATGAAGTTCATCATGCATGGCATTAATCCAATCAGAACTTGATAAGGCTTCATCAATTGACTTTGGTTCAATTTGGGAAATTAGAGCTAGTGGGTCTTCTTCAATATCATGCAGGAATGATGATCTAGTCCTAACTCTATCATGTACATTGCCAACCACATTGTCTAATGGGTGATCTCTAAAAATCGATGTTCAGAAATTACCTGTTGAGAAGTACCCACTTCTGGGACAATGTTACCTGAACCACTTGAAGATGGTGTGTTCAGGTTCTCTTCAATGTTTTCAAACTCCTCAACAGTTGGTGAAGAGTCCACAATAAATTCATCCTCTTCAGTGTCTTGTCTTTCCCTGCAAGATTTAGAATTATTAGTTGAAAAGGAATTTTCATCAAAGATAACATGTGGAGATTCTTCAACAGTTTTAGTTTTAAGAATGTACACTTTGAAAGCCCTTGACACCTCAGAATAGCCAAGGAAGATGGCTTCCTGACTTTTAGCATCAAATTTGTCAAGGTTTTCTTTGTTATTGATGTGTACAAAGCATTTGCACCCAAAAGTTTTAAAATAAGATACAGTTGGCTTTTTATTTTTCAATAATTCATAGGGGGTTTTTCTGATTTTTGGTCTGATCAATGCTCTATTTAGAATGTGATTGGCTGTGTTTACAGCTTCAGCCCAAAGGATTTGGGCAAATTACTTCCTAAGAGCATGGATCTAGCCATTTCCACAAGAGTTCTATTCTTTCTTTCCACAACTCCATTTTGTTCTGGAGTTCTTGGTGAAGAAAACTTGTGGAATATTTGAAATTCAGCACATAAATCAGAAAAGGATGTGTTCTCAAATTCACCCCCATGATCAGTCAAAATATTTTTGATTTTATATGGATAAGTTGTTAAGACAGTGGTACAGAAGTTCCTGAATTCAAGACAAGTATCACTTTTGTGGGACAGAAAAATAACCCAAGTAAATCTAGTAAAATCATCAATGATTACAAACCCATATCTTTTGCCACTTAGACTTAGAATTCTTGTAGGGCCAAAAAGGTCCATGTGAAGTAATTCTAGTGGCCTAGATGTGAGTACCTCATTGAAGTTTTAAAAGATTTTCTTGTTTGTTTTCCTTTAGCACAGATCCCACAAACTTGATTTTCAACATTAGAGAAAGATTCAGGAAGACCCTTAACCAAATTCAATCTTAACAACTTATTATTGTTCTGAAACTTGCATGGCCAAGTCTTTTGTGCCAAGTCCATGCAATTTCATCTTTATTTGCAACAAAGCAAAGATTTTCAGAAAAGTTTTTATTTAGGTTGATCATGTAGACATTGTTTTCCCTTTTTCAAAAAATTGATTTTATCAGTTGATGAGTCAATTATCTTACAGAAATCAGATTCAAACACAACTTTGTGACCTTTGTCACATAGTTGGCTGATACTGAGCAAATTGTAATCAAGACCATCAACTAGTAAAACATTATCTACAGAGTTTGAGGAAGTTTGACCAACCTTACCAGATCCTATGATCTTTCCTTTATTTTTACCTCCAAAAGTTACTGACCCTCCCTCCTTTTCAATCAGGAATGAGAATTTGGCTCTGTCTCCCGTCATGTGTCGTGAACACCCACTGTCAAGAAACCACACATTGGAGTTGGGTGCACGACCTTCCTGCAAAATAGATCAGTGGAGAGAAGATTTTGGTACCCAAACAGAGTTGGGACCATCAGAATGTTTGAACATTGTTAGTAAATCTTTTCTCACCCAAATTTGACTTGTTTTTTATTTTTGTTTTGTTACATTGGTGTTTTCAGTCTTTTTCTGTTTGTTCTTTCCCTTAGGAATGAAAGCACCAATATTTTTGTTTTTAGTGGGAGGGGAGTTTTTCATTTGAGCATAGGAATTCAGATGAGGAGATGGAATCCATGGATTTTGTTGGTACATCAAAAGGTTTGGATAAAAGAATTGAGGATGATACCAACAAGGGTTGTCATACCATTGGCTCCAAGGATTGGTCCAATCATCTTGAAATGCTGTCTTGGAGGTCCAAGGTTCTTTATAAATGATTTCCTTTGACTTTTTCTTGTTTTTCAAATTTTTATTTGAATTTTTGATTGAGTTGTTTGTAGCTGTTGATGTTGAGCAGGTCGACCTCTCCATGACTGGTGTTGACACAGCAACCACAGAAGCCTTCTTCTTGTGGACTGGTGTCGACCTGTCAGGAGACTGTGTCGACCTTGTTGTCTTCTTTTGTTTTTGAGTTTTTGATTTGTTTTGTGTTTTGTTTGATGTTTTGTCTGATGTTTGCTTGATTTCTGTGTTCTCAAGATTAGGACCCTTGACAAATTTAATTAATGGTGCTTTGCCCTTTTTCTCACCAGATTTGTCTTTCTTTGGTTTCTGTTTGTTGAATCCTAATCCATGAGAAGTTGTTGTCATGTTTGTTCCTAGCAGTGCCTCCAAGTTATCTTTACCTTTTGTGAATGTTTGGATAACTTCATCCCTTTCTTTTAGCTGGTTTTGAAGGGTTTTAATTTCTTCAATCTTTTGTTGTTTTTCTTGTTTTTCCATTTCCAGCTTTTCAGATAGGTCTTTGAATTCTTGGGTGGCCTTTTGAGAGGCAAGCTTTAGATCATCAATTAGGTTCAGGAAATTTTCTTTTTCTTCATTTAATTCTGTTATTTCATTTTCTAGCTCACAAATTCTGTTATTTGAAGATTGGTATGAAGAATGTTTTCAATTTTCTTTTTGAGATGTTTATTTTCTTTTCTCATTTCAGAATATTTTTCAACTAATTCAGCATAAACATCCTGCCAATCTTCAACAGTGAAATCTTCAAAAGAAGTGCTTACCTTTCCTTCAGAGTTGTTGGCCATGAAGCAGATTTCCTCACTTTCTGAAGCTTGAGGATTCTTTGTCTTCTTCTTTTCACTTGAGTCTTCATCAGACCAAGTGGCTACCATGGCCTTTGACTTCTTGAATTTGTGAGGCTTCTTGTGCTTTTCCTTCTTGTTCTCAGGACACTCTCCCTTCATGTGTCCTGGCTTATTGCACCTGTAACAAATGACAGTTTCGTCAGATTTTTTATTCTTGTTGAAATTAGAAGAGGAAGTGTTTCTTTTACCTGAGGAAAACTTCTTTTTCCCAGACATTTTTCCTTTTCTATATTTCAAGAATTTTCTGAATTGCCTGGTCATGAGGGCAATTTCATCCTCATTTGACTCAGACTCCTCAGAACTTGTCTTTTCCTGACTTTTGTCTTTATTACTTGAAGAGGCCTTAAGTGCCATTGGCTTGGTTTTAGTTATGTGTTCTTCATTTCTTTTCAAATTGATTTCATATGTCATTAAGGATCCTATCAATTCATCCAAAGAAATTTTGGACAAATCTTTAGAATCTTCAATGACAGTGGCCTTTGTGTGCCAAATTGAAGAAAGTGAACGTAAGATTTTCCTTACCAAGTCTGCATCTGTGTAGTCCTTACCTAAGGCCTTAGTCCATTGACAATAACCATGAACCTGGCAAACATTTCAGAAATTGTTTCATTAGACTTCATCATAAACAATTCATATTCTGAAACAAGAATATTTGCCTTAGTTTCCTTCACTTGTGATGTTCCCTCATAAAGTAATTCGAGTTTATCCCACATCTCTTTGGCAGATTTGCACATTGAGATTCTCGAATACTCTTTGGGATGAACAGCACATTGAATCATGTTCATGGCACTATAATTCAATGTGGCTTTTCTTATTTGTTCCCTAGTCCAGGTTTCTTCCTCTCCCTGGTTTTCATAGGGACCAACTTCTACCACTTTCCAGATTTCATAGTTTTGGGCTCTTAGAAACACTTGCATTCTATTTTTCCAATATGAATAGTTCGTTCCATTAAAGAATGGTGGCCTATTTATGGAATGCCCCTCAGCTATGAAACCTTTGGAATCCATTGACTTAAAAAGAAAGCACAGAAGAAATACTCAGCAAGCAAGCAAACAATCAAGCAATCAGACACACAATACTCAAAAACTGCTCAGATCAAATCAGATCAAGTGTAAACCTGCTCTGATACCAATTGAAGGATCGAGGAAAAGGTGTGGATAAGATCTAGAAGGGGGGGATGAATAGATCTATGCCACTTTTTGCGGAAGCTTAAGCAATTTAAAAATACTTTTAGAATCAGAGGCAATTTTAACAGTGAAAATTACAGATCTGATGAGATGTTAAGTGAGTTGATAAAATAGATGTGAAAAACCAGTTGATTAAGTGAATCTTAAGCGATCCTATGCAAGCATCTAACGGATGATAGAATCAAACCACAAATAGACAAGTGCACAGAGATTTTTTAGGTGGTTCGGAAATCACCCATGTGATTCCTACATCCACCCCTCACACCCAGTGAGGATTCACTAAACAACCTGGGTAACACACTCACTGGAGCCAGACAACTCCAACACCTGAGTTTACAACTCACACAACTCTAGAGTAAGACTACTCTAGATCCCTGAGCAAGACTGCTCAACAAACACTTGAGTTCGACGACTCAAACTGAGGACAATGGCTCACAAACGACTTTGCTAGACACCAACACAAGACATAGATCTTCTAGCAGCAGATCATGTCGAACATGAGAACATTCATGAGAATTATGCAGAAGCACTTGCACAATCTCAAAATGTCTCCGAAGAACAGAAGTACAATGAGAATTGTATGAAAGGACTTTGTTCTTCAGTTGTACTCCCTTGTAGAAGCTCAGATTGGGAAGAAGCTTGGATTCTTGAAGTCCCAAACGATGCTCTGCACTTTTGAACTTGGGATCTTCCTTGAAATCTTCTCCAACAGATGCTTCTACTTGATCTGCTTCCTTGAGGCGCTTCAATTGCTTCTTCAAGGATCACACTCCAATTCTCACACTTGAATTGATGAGAATTGGTCTTCAGAAGACACCAGGAGAGCAGAGGAGGGAGATGAGCTCTTCTCGCCGCCAAAGGAAACTTTTGGAAGGCTCCAAGAGTTCGTTGGGTCTCTCTATGTGATGGATGGCCAATTGGAGGCTTTTTATACCCAAAAGATTCCAAAGTTACCCTTTGGGTACAAGGGCACACGATCCTAGGTTGATACACCATCGCCCTAGGATGACACGTGGCAATCATCCATCTTAAGTCCCAGATTTTCCGGAGTGTGTCGACCTGCCCTTGTGGTGGTGCCGACACACTGGCTGGAGACTGGTTGAATAAGTGACTGGATGAGACTCTGGTGTCGACCTGCTTGAATGTGGTGTCGACCTCCTGTCCCAATCCTGAAAACATGCTGTTCTGGGAAATGATCTAGTGTCGACCTGCTCTTTGACTCGTGTCGACACAGTCTCAGCATTTCTTCAGCTTTTTGCCTTGGGGTTTGAGGTGTTGTGTCGACACCATTGTTGGGTGTGTCGACACCACCTTTGCAAAAAGTATTTGTACCTGAAAATTAAACACATATATCATTAGTTAAATATTTTATTATGAGTACAAATGATAAGTATGCTTTGAAACATACTTTTTGAATATAAATTTCAGGTGAAATGTGTTTATCATGTTTCAATCAGTGCATTAAAATCACATTTGTCATCATCAAAATAAGAGGGGACATGATATGAAATTACACTCAACCCAACATGCTTAGCTTAGATTCTTTGCTCTCAGTGCTAGTTGCTTCAGATCTTGGCTTGTTAAAAGCTTGATCTAGGGGCTTGAACTCATTCTACTCTCTTTATTGTGCTTCCCTTCGTGTGTGAAGGAAGACCTGGTGGTATCCAGGGTGTTTTTTCCCTTCAGTTGTGAAGGAAGACCTGGTGGGGTATCTAGGGTGTTGTTATTCCCTTCGAGTGTGAAGGAAGACCAGATGAGCTGAATGTTGTAGCGTCCTTAGGGGGACTGTACCCTAGTTAGTGAAATCCTAAGTGGTTTCTCAGGGACTGGACGTAGGACTCCTAAGGAGAGGAGGTCCGAACCAGGATAATCCTTTTGTCGTGTGATTGCTATCTTTGTGTGATTGGTATTTGAACTAACAGTCACTAACCTTCTTCGAAGAACGTCTTTGTGAATGATCTTATTTACAGGTATTGTCTAGATTATTTTTAAAAACCCATTCACCCCCCCTCTAGGCTCGTCAACTGGGAAACAAGTGGTATCAGAGCTAGTATCTTCGACAAAGAAAGGATCCAACGATCTGAAGAGTAAAGATCCATGGCAGCCCAAAGTCACAATGAAGGTCAGTCTGTCAACCGACCACCATTGTTCGATGGAGAGGATTACACTTACTGGAAAACAAGAATGGAGTACTTTCTACAAGGCCACGATTATCAGATATGGTCCATAGTGGAAGAAGGCGATCTTCTAGTCACAAATGAGAAAGCTCAGTTGACAGACGACGATAGGAAGAAGATCTCGCAGAATTGTAAAGCAAAGAGTAATTTGTGCTGTGCCCTTAGTAAAAAGGAGTTCAACAGAGTTTCAGCCTGCAAATCCACAATGGAAATGTGGGAAAAGCTTAGAATCACCTATGAAGGCACAGATAAGGTAAAGGAAACAAGAATAGATATTCTTGTAGCACAGTACGAAAGATTTCAAATGTAATCAGGTGAGTCCATTACCCAAATGTTCAGTAGATTTACAGATATTACAAATGGGCTAGCTGGACTAGGAAAGACCTATGAAATGGGAGATATGGTCAGAAAGATTCTTAGGTCTTTACCATCCTCATGGACCCCAAAAGTAACAGCCATTGAAGAAGCTAATGATCTAAAAAGAATGTCTTTAGAAAAGCTCATCGGGTCCCTTATGGACCATGAGATCAATATGGAAAGGCTAGGAGAGTCCTCAAGTAGAAAGAAGCACTACAACGCTTTAAAGGCTGAAGAAGACTCACCAGAAGCAAGCTCAGATGAGAGTGAGAGTGTTGAGGACAGTGAAAAAGAGGAAGCAATGCTCTCTAGAAGATTGCAGTGGATTCTAGTTAAGAAGAAGAAGTTCCAATCTGGTAGAAGGCACTTTAAAAGAAATAAGGACTTCAAGAAACCAGATGGATAAGATCTAAAGAAAGGAGAACCCATCTGCTATGAATGCAAAAAGTCAGGACACATCAAAGTTGAGTGTCCAAAATTCAAGAAGCTGGAGCTCAGGAAGAAAGAAAGCTCCAGAAAGTTCAGAAAATACAAGAAGAAGGCGATGGCAGCAGCATGGGAAAACAGTAGCGACTCAGACAGTGAGTCAAGCTCCTGCAGCGATGAAGAAGAAGCCAATTTGGCTTTCATGGCTAATACTGAAGACAAGGTAACCTCTGACTCCTCTTTTGATTCATGCAATGGTTCAGATTCTGATAGTTTAGAAGAGGCTTTCAACGAACTGTGTGATAAATATAGAGAAGTAACCAAACTATTAAAGGTAAGCAAGAAAAACATAGTCTGTATAGAAAATACAAACTCAGATCTAAAATCAGAAAATGAACATTTAGAAAGTCAAATAACTGAACTTAAAAGAAGAAATGAACTGTTATGTGAAGATTTAAAAGCTAAGAATGAACAAATAACTAAATTAGAAAAACAAGTAAGTTCAGACGAACTGAAAACTGAAATCAAGACACTAACAAAAAAAAATACAGTTATCTAGCACATTAAAAAATTCACAAATGGTAAAAACTCCCTCATAGTAAAAGGTGCCAGAAGATCAGGTAAGAAGAAAAATGGATTAGGATATACACCTCCAGATAATGAAGAAACCATAGTTTATCCTAAAACATATCCAACACCAAAATTTGTACCTGAACAAGATATAACATACAAATCTAACTTCAAATATATAGAAAAAGTAACCAAATTATCCTGCTGTAGTCATTGCAACAAGTTAGGACATGTCATAACAACATGCCCAACAAAACATAAGAAATGGATAATCAAAGGTAAAATCAATGATACTAACCAATCAGGACCCAAAAGAATTTGGGTACCTAAAACTTGATGATTTTATTTCAGGGTAACACTCGAGCATCCAAATGGTATTTGGACAGTGGGTGCTCAAGGCACATGTCAGGAAATCAGAAGCTATTCACCAATCTCCAAGCTGAACAAGGAACAGTCACCTATGGAGACAATGGGAAAGGCACAATAATTGGCAGTGGTTCCGTCAGCAACAAAGGAAAGATAGTCATTGAAGATGTATTGCTAGTCAAAGGGCTGAAGCACAATCTAATTAGCATCAACCAGCTTTGTGACAGAGGCCATCAGATTCAGTTTCAAGAGTCAAAGTGCAGCATATTAAAGGATGGAGCAGCAATTTTCGAAGCCAATAGAGAGAAGAATCTATACACACTCCATCTTGAAGAACTCAAGGATCAAGATGTCTGTCCAGCAGCAAACAAGGATCAAACTACTGAATTGTGGCACAGAAGACTAGGTCATTGCAGCATAGATGGGATGAGAAAATTACTAAAGAAAAATCTTGTGGAAGGACTACCAAAGGTCAGTGCAAAAATGGAAGGTGTCTGTAGACCTTGTGCTAAGGGAAAGCACACCAAGAGCTCCTTCAAGTCAAAGACAGTAGTAACAACCTCAAAACCCTTAGAACTCCTTCACATGGATCTATTTGGGCCAATGAGGACTACCAGTCTTGGAGGAAAGAACTTTGGATTTGTCATTGTTGATGATTACTCAAGATTCGCATGGGTATCATTCCTAGAGCATAAAGATGACACATTTGAAAACTTTGTTAGTTTCAGCAAGAAAGTCCAGAAGGATCAGAAGTTCAGCATTGTTTCTATCCGATCAGATCATGGTGGTGAATTTCAAAATGAAAAATTTGCTAAATTCTGTGATGATCAGGGGATTGAACATAATTTCTCAGCACCAAGGACACCACAGCAAAATGGAATTGTTGAGAGAAAGAATAGAACTCTATTGGATATGGCAAGAACAATGCTATCAGAATATGATCTGCCAAGGTATTTTTGGGCCGAAGCAGTTAACACAGCAAGCTACATTATCAACAGAGTAATGATCAGGCCAATCCTAAAGAAGACTGCATATGAACTGTTCAAAGGAAAGAAACCAAAGATCAGTCACTTTAGAACATTTGGATGTCCTTGCTTCATCCACAACAATGGAAAAAGGGACATTGGTAAGTTGGATGCCAAATCAGATGAAGGCATCTTCATGGGGTACACTTCTAAACCCAAAGGCTATAGAGTATTTAATAAACGCACTTTATTAATTGAACAGTCTGTACATATTATTTTGATGAAACTAACCCTTCCTTGAGAAAGGAAGAAGACAGTGACAATGATGATATAGAAGAACTGTCCAAGAAACTAAAGAATACATCAATAGAGGACAAGGATGATCCACCTCTGGAAGACATGCAACAAAGGGAAATTACACATGAAAATCTTCCAAAGGAATGGAGATACAAGAAAGATCATCCACCTGAGAATATCATTGGTGATCCATCTGTTGGGGTAAGAACAAGAGGTAACATGATACCTTGTGATTATTTAGCATTTGTTTCTCAAATAGAGCCAAGGACAGTCAATGAAGCTCTTGGTGATGAATCTTGGATCTTGGCCATGCAAGATGAACTAAATCAGCTCAAGAGAAACCAAGTATGGTCACTTGTTCCTAGACCGTCGGACCATCCAGTTATTGGCACCAAATGGGTGTTCAGGAATAAACTAGATGAGGCTGGTGTGATCTTAAGAAACAAGGCCAGACTGGTAGCTCAATGCTATTCTCAAGAGGAAGGTATAGATTTCGATGAAACTTATGCACCTGTAGCTAGACTTGAGGCTATTAGAATATTACTTGCATATGCATCAGCATTAGACTTAAAACTATTTCAAATGGATGTCAAATCTGCATTTTTAAATGGTTTTATAAAAGAGGAAGTTTATGTGGAACAACCCCCAGGTCTTGATGACACAGAATTTCCTAATCATGTTTTTAAACTTCACAAAGCATTATATGGTTTCAAGCAAGCACCTAGGGCCTGTTATGAAAGGCTTAGTTCCTTTCTTCTAAATCATGGTTTCAGTAGAGGTCAAGTAGATAGCACTCTATTTGTAAAATCAAAAGTTAAAAGCATACTACTTGTACAGATTTATGTAGATGATATTATCTTTGGATCTACTGATGAATCCCTTTGCAAGTACTTTGAAAGGTTGATGCAGGGAGAATTTGAGATGAGCATGATGGGAGAGCTCAATTATTTCCTTGGATTGCAAATCAAGCAAGGAAAAGATGGCACCCATATCTGCCAAGCCAAGTACACCAAAGAACTCTTGAAGAAATTTGGATTCGATAACACTAAGCCACTGTCAACACCCATGAGTACATCAACAAGGATGGACAGTGACAAAGATGGTAAGAAAGTAGATCAAAAGATCTACAGAGTTATGATCGGCTCATTACTTTATTTAACAGCTAGTAGACCTGATATTCTATTTAGTGTCTGCATGTGTGCTAGGTATCAAGCAGATCCTAGAGAATCACATTTGACCTCAGTAAAAAGAATATTTAGATATTTAGCTAGAACCCATGACTTAGGTCTATGGTATCCAAAATCATGTGACATTACTTTAGTAGGATACTCTGATGCTGACTATGCTGGATGCAAAGTAGATAGAAAAAGCACCAGTGGCTGTTGTCAATTTCTTGCAGGGTGTTTGATATCCTGGTCCTCAAAGAAACAAAATTCAGTAGCACTGTCTATAGCTGAAGCTGAGTACGTGGCTGCTGGAAGTTGCTGTACACAACTCCTATGGATAAAGCAACAACTTGAAGATTTTGGATTAAATATCAAATCAATTCCACTATTGTGTGACAACACCAGTGCTATCAATCTCACCAAAAATCCAGTCCAACATTCAAGGACCAAGCATATTGAGGTTAGATATCATTTCATTCATGATCATGTTGCAAATGGTAATATTGAAATATCGTTTATTGATAGAAATAGTCAGTTAGCAGACATTTTCACAAAAGCCTTACCTGAAGAGAGATTCACATCTCTTAGAAGGGAATTAGGCATGTGCAATTTGTGAAAAGAGGTTTTTTTAAAACTGGCACATAAAATTTCAAAATCAAGTAAATTTTCTCTCTATGACGTTAAGCAAAAGAAATTCAAATTATCCCTTTAACCGTTCTTGTATTTAAAGTCGGTTTGAATAGTCAAACGTTTTTGTCGTTTTCTACCGCCTTTTGGCGCCTCTCTTTCCATTACATTTATTAATTCCCAAAAATCAATGGGAAAACGATTCATCTCCCGTCTTCAGCCTTTTCCCCCCTTTCGTCTGGTTGCCTGAGTCGGTGCCCTAACGACTCCAACATCTCTCTCTGCTCATTTGAAGTTTCTCTCTTCTTCCCGCGAAGAAATTCTTGCGGACCTTTCTCTCCTCCTTTCCTTCTCAACCCTCCGGAAAACCTCCTCACCTAATTCCATGGCCGCATCCATCATTTCCGGAGTCTGGGTGGCTACAGCGTCGAGTTCCTTACTCCTGAGCAGCAGGAGAGGTTCACTTACGTTAAGACGAAGCTGTGTGGGAATAAAGAGGTTGATATTGCAGATCTGGAGAAAAATGGGATGCACAGTGTAGTGGCCGCAATCATCAGGATGTAGTGGATGGGAATCTCAACCCTCTCAGAGGTAAGCTATCCAGACCTTGTAAAGGCCTTCTATGTTTGTCTGAAATCAGAGGCAGATGGATCCCTAACATCCTTTGTCAAGGGAACTCAAATCAGGATCGACCGTGATGTTTTGAAAACCCTATTTGGTGTATGTACATCTGGTCACAGTGGAATCCACTCGGTGGATATTCAAGCAAAGGGTCTAGGTATCATTGGTCCAGACTTCAGGCTGAAAGATGGAAAGCTGGACATCAATCAGCTAAATGCCTTCAACAGGATTTTACATTTATTGTGTGTCAGATTCTGGCTCCGAGAAGTGCTACTTTCTCATCTTGTACCAAGGTCGACTCAGACTTAATGTTTTGGGCCATCCAAAACAGGGAAATCAATATGGCTGAGGTGATGATAGAAAGGATGAAGTTCGCCAGAGAACAGATTTAGGATACCAAAAGCAAGCTAAACGTCTCTCTGCCTTATGCTCATCTGCTCACCAAAGTATTCAAACACTTTGGTGTTGATCTATCAGGGGCAGTCACTGAGAAGATGGGCCAAGCAATTAGGTACAGAAATCTGAAGAAAAGTGGATTTTCTTTTCATAATGGTATCTGGTCTAAAGCCTCAGTAGCAGAGGGCGAAACCATCATTGGCGACGCTCAAGTTGATCTTCAGGAAGAAGTGCCAATAACACCTCCAGTAGCACCAGGAGTTCCAGAAGCACCAGCAGAAGAAGCAATGGCAGGTGCAGCAGATCCTCTGCCCACCTCCATTGTTGCCTCTATCCTTAAAGGGATATTGGATTCTATCCACTCCTCTCCAGTCACTCCAGAGGCTGGCAAAGAATTAGTGGAGGAAGTTGTGGCATCAGGCCACATTGAGGAATCTATTGCAGCACCAGTTCAAAAGGAGCAATCACATGCTCCAGCAGATGTTGTTTTGGAAGAGGCTCCCATTCAGGGGGAGCAAGAGCCAATGGAAAAGGATGCTCCTGTTCAGGGGAGCAATCCAAGGAAGGACTAGCAGAAGCAGCTCACTATGATGAGCCTATGGGCAGTGTACCAATTGATGAAGACTTGCCTAATGCTCAGAATGATGTCAGAGATGGGGAGACAGCCAGCTCCTCTGACTCAGATGATGATCAGCAGCCTCCAGCTTCAGAGGCCAGGCAGAAAAGAAAAGAAGTAGATTCTGGAGTCCCTCTCCTATCAGATACTCCATTTGAAAGGTAGATAAGGTAGAAAATAGTGATCAATTTAAAGCCTGTGATTGAGAGACCTGATGTTCAAGGTACAATTTTATGTTCTCTTCAGTCTGATGTCAATTCCATTTTCATGTGCCAAGCTTCAGCTTCTAAGGAAATTTCCAATATTAGAAATGCCATGAAATGGTTTAACAAAGAGATGGGAAATATGAAATCAATGCTATCTGAGATTCTGAAGGCAGTAGGAGCTCCAGCTCCTCCTCCTCCTGCACCTCCTGCAGATCAGAACTTGGGTGCTAATTCTCCTAGGCCATCAGTTCAAGAGTCAGGGCCATCAGGGCCAGCTCCAGCAGCAGTAGAGGCAGAAGTTAATATGCAAGGGCCATCTGGGCCAGCTGAACAGGTTGAAGGGCCTCCAGGGCCAGTTGAGCAAGTGTCAGGGCCATTGGAGAGTGGACCTGTGCAGACAGAGGTTGAAGAAGAGGTCTTGGCACCTGAGCCTCCAGCTCCTTTTCCTCCCTCTCACACACCAGTTTCTCGATCTCCTCCCTCAGCTCCTACAGCACCCCCTGCTCCTCAGCCATTCAGAAAGCCTCAATCCAGACCCATCTCCTCTCCAACACCATTTCCTTCTCAATCCACCTCATCTCCTGCATCTTCTATTCATATACTTCCACCTCCACCTATTTCTGAGGTGCCCCCAGCATCCTCTACTGGAGCCTCATCCTCCTCTGGTCCCTCCCCTGGACCAGTTGATGACATTCCCACTTCCTCTCATTCATTCCTTCATCCTCCTCCTCCACCCTCTTTCATCACTATAATCCCTGAGACAGCTCAACTTGACTCTCCCTTTATAGAAAAAATAAAGGATGAGTTTGAGGAAGGCATTCTCAGGTCTGTGCTGAAGGTTGGAGAGCACATCCATAGGGCAGACTCTTCCAGTTCTGCACCTAAGAAGAGGAAAATTTCTTCTACCTCCTCCATTTCCTCTGAGCCTAAATACCCTCCTTTGTGGTTTTTCCTCACAGTGGACAACAAAAATAAACCACTGTATAGAGAATATTTCTCAAAGGTCGTTCTTGCCACCATCATTAACCTTCCATTCCTCAATCTAACAGATCATTTAAACACCATTTTACCCTTCACTTCTCTTTCCAAATCCGAAAAATCCAAAATCTTCTCTATTGCCCACTCCAAAACCGAAGAGCAGTGGGGCAAAGGCCACCAAGATCTCTTCAAAAGATACATTCTTGCCAAATCTGCCAGATTCCCTCTAAGGGACCACTCCCTGACCTTATCAGAGTGGTTCAGAATTTATCATAGAGAAATTTGGGCACCCTTCATTCATAAAGAAATCAAGATGGTCAGACACTATGTGTTGTTCAATAACTTCAGATATGTCCATCGACTTCCAGAAGTTCAGCTGAGCCAATTCAAAAGGGCTATCTCTGCTCTAAATCCAGACATCTCACAATCTTCAGATATTCAGGTAGACTTTGCTACCCTTCCTGTGCCTGATGAGATAGCACTACCACATATTCATTTTCTTGTCATGGAATCCTCTGTGGGATCCATCATCTTTGAACGTTTTGCCAGAGTAATGGGAAGAATTAAAGTTCAGAAAGGCTGCCTGGTTGCTTTTCCTAGATTTCTATTTAGGGAATATCACCAGGGGCATGTCAGTGCAGAAGTTCTAGCCCCAATTCTATCTGAATGCGAATGGTTGACATCCTCAGAATGGAGTAGCTTCTATCCCTTGTCTGCTCAGCAGTTGTTCACCCTGAATGAAGCTCAAGCCAGGGAAGGCAAACCTGCTGTCTCTCCAGCCACATTCTTGGATATGAACTCCATTCACCTTGTAAATGACCTTCAAAGTTTGGGAGGAAAGGTACAAGGTGTATGTAGCTCTACATAAAGCTCTCAGAGATAATCACAATCACTATCCTGTGTCCATGGATTAGTTTCTTACCTGTGCCAGCTTTGGGACTCGTCATTTCCTAAAGATGACTATGGATAAGAATGGTTATGATGATATTCTCTATAAGCACCTAGATCTTCATCTCCAAAGGATGGCTTCCTCCATGGGAACAACTACTCTTTGTCTTTTGGAGTCTTTAAAACTCATTTTGAAGAGCAGGAAGCACAGGCATGGGAAACCATCTCTCACTTTGCCTCTCTTCTATCTCCTGCTTACTATCTGTCTGTACCTCCTCAACATTAATAAAACATTCTTGTTTGTGTGCTCCTATCTTTTTTTTCTTTCTTCTTTCTTTGTCTCAGAATCTGCATTTTGCCTAATGACAAAAAGGGGGAGGAAATTAGCATGTCTGAAATACATTCCAAAACATTTAGGGAGAAATAAATTTTGACTATTTTTAGATACCTTTCATCCATACTTATTGTTCAGTTTTGTCATCACCAAAAAGGGGGAGATTAATGATCAGTCTGTCCCCATGTAATTTTAATTAATTACATACATATTTTAGTGATTAATAAAACTTCATCAATAATCTCTAACATATTTCCTAAGTCTTAAGTACAGGAAAATTACCAAGGTCAATCAAGTCAATGTTGGTAAGTATTGCCTTACTGAAGCTTTAATCTTTTCAAAATGATATTTCTCTAAGTCTACATCGACTTCTGTTGAAAGTCATAACGATTTCATAAGTGTTTTTGTAAGGCCCTCGAATTTCCGTCGCATTATTTGTATTTGTGTGTGTATAATTGTGCTTGTGTATGTATGTACATACTTACGTACGTATTAATTAGTACAATTACGTGTGCATGTGTTTATATTAGCTGTAAATAATACATGTATTGAATGGTGATAGTATGGATACACTACCATATACATATCGCATGTATATATGCATGGTATGCATGGTTTTCTGCATATTTTAGACTTCTGGCCGAAGGCCATCTTGGCGTCAACCCCTAGCCGTTGAGGTGGTGTCAGCGTCCAGACATGGACGCCAACACTAATCCTGGCGTCTAACGATATGGACGTCTATTTCTCTGACTTGCATGCGTTGCAGAGCCAGAAATTCCGGAAACAAGGGAGCTCACCCATTGGGGAGCTGTCCCCAACGGCTCTGAGAGCTGTCTTGTCACCCTGTGAGTGGGAGAGAGGCCTCCCCATATGTCTGAACCCGGATCTGCCTTCTCCCACCCCTCTCTTCACCTTTGCAAGAGAGAAACCAGGAGAAAAACCCTAGTTTCTAAGCTGTGAGAAAACCCACTCTTTGCACCCAAAGATCCGACTTCCTGGAGCTAGATCCGGCCATCTTCCACGACAAGAGGATAGCTGGAGCAAAGGAGGAGGCTTCCCCGACATTTCCTTACTGTGGAGACCATCCAGGAGCCCGGAGGAAGAAGATCTAGGAGGACGTTTTGCACCTTCTTGGGACTGCCCAAGGAGGGCTTCACCAAACCCTAGATCCTTTGGAGCAATTTCTAAAAGGCAAGTGACCTAACCATAATGTCCCCGTATGTGTCTAGGTCGATTCTACAATTTTTATGAATTTTCCCTCGAGTCCTAGACCCTCACATTCACCCAATCTTGAGAGCTCGGGTCTGTGTTCTGCACAGACTTGCATTGACGGCAAGGTCACTGGACGCTGAGATTATGCTTGGCGTCCATCGACCATGCCGCTGACACTGAGTCAGTGGCCAGAGACCGCCGCCAAGTTCCTCTGGACAGAACAGTGACCTGTTCTGCCCTTCCTATACAACTATTTTCGGTATGGTTTCCGTGATGAGGATATATGATACCCCTATACACTATGTATACTGTCAAATGTGGTGTGTGGATGAGTGTGATGTGTGGTGGTGAATGTTAGAAAAATTGTATCCCATGAATTTGTAAGCATGATGTGTTGATAGTCTAGCCAATCCATGTTTTATGATTAGGACTAGTCTAAATGCCTCAGTTTTGTCAGATCATGAAGATTAGTGGATCAGTATACGTATACTCAATTTTTGATCAATTGTCCATGCTTGCGTAAATTGCTAATAAATTTGGTTCGGTAAATAAAAAGCCATGAAAGAAAGATTGTGGTGATCAATCTATGGTTGTATGATTTAGGATAATTCTATATATTCTCAGGTCATGCATATAACAGTAGTCTCTGTTCAAACAGTAAGTGGCCAAATTTGCATGATGTGTTAAACTCCATGTCAACTTAAATTGTGAATGGCATGCGAAATAGGTATTTGATTTTCTGTAAATTATATTTAGCTCAGCAAAATCTGAAAAATTGAGTGTATGACCTTGAACCCGAAAATAGCATGTGGTTAAAATTTCAGGTCATTTGGACCAGTATATAAGGAGTTATGTATTTTCCATGTGAAATGTAAAAATCTATGTATGTTATCGTAATGTGGTTAGATATTGTTTAAACCCAACCTGATTAGTGCATTTACTGTGTGTTAAACTCCTGAAATCTGTAGTGCCATGTCAGGAAAAATAGAGAAATGCATATGAGTGAGGAAGTGAATGAAATGTGAATGATATGTGTAAACTTATGTGTTAAAAACGGTAAAACATGTAATGTGTAAATTGTGCCAAGTGTGACATTGCTTCCACAGAGGGCAGTGGAACCGTATCAGGGAAAAGTCCCCCTGAGAAGGTTCAATGTGTAAGTGACCCTAAGGGCATTAGGAGGAAATCCTGGAGGTGGACAAGTACCACTGGTTAGGGTGGAGACTTGTTCTCCCGGTCTGCGCAGTCCAAGAGTCGCCATTGGAATGCCTAGATGGCGTCTATGTGTAATGTGATGTGTATATGTCTTTCTTTGGTGGTTTGGACTATGTGTCATGGCACCTAAATGTGAATGTGTAATGTGTAATGTGTATGTGTTCATGTGTTAATGTGTAAGTGAACCATGTGCAATGTGTATGTGTAAAGTGCAACCATGTGAATTGGAAACTTGTGTAAAGAAAATGTGAAACTAAAAATGTGAGAATATGACATTGAAATCCATGTGAGACAAATCTGAAACCATGTGAAATCAGTAATTTCATGTTGTTATCATCATGTTTATATGTGCAAAAATGTCTAGAATCCATGTTAGGGGTAATTGATGAGCACGGGTACAAAATGGCATGATTGGTTGTTCACATGGTATGTTTTAAACAACATTGTAGCTCTCATGTGTAGGTTTACAGCCATTAAACCATGTGGAACCAGCAACTTAAAGCATGTGAAAATGTCTATGTATGTACTTAAGAACATGTAAAACCCATGCTAGTTGTGTTTTCCTTTCATATATGCACAGTGTTCATGTTGGTAGCTCTCATATCTTGGTTCTTTAAAGGCAAAATTTCACGAGTAAATTGAATAGAGAGCATGTGATAGGTAAGTTTTATTCTTAGAAATCTGAAAGCATGATCGATGTATTAATTTGTAAAACTTTCATGATAGGTTGAAACTTTCAAATGACTAGCATGCCATGTGTTGAAAATTTTGAATGTGCATGTAAAACCGCTATGACTTATGCGTGTATGTTATGAGTAGTGTTGCTTGCTGAGTCTTTAGACTCACTCCTTGCTTCGGCGTACAAGTGTAGTTGGTGACGTGGCACCGTTGGAGGAGACGGTGGAGACGAACTCCTAGCGCGGAGATTAGCCCATTGGAGCATTGTACCCTTTTGAGTTTTCATAGTATGTAAAAGTGACATTTTACTAGAACTATTATGAGAAATTGTATAAGTGTGGACATTGTGTACTTAAATTTCAGCAATTTAGTTTGTGAATTTTTAAGTTCTTTAATGATAATTGCAAATTTCATGTATGTTTAATGGGATGATGAATGAATGAAGACAGTTGTCTTTTACTTCCGCTACTCTGTTAGATATTCGCGTGTATCTCAGCTGTTTGTATCGTTTGGGTAAATGTCCCACTGTGAGGACTCTCGCTATACCGACGTGGGTGGTATAACCGTACCGGTATAATGAGGGCCGTCACAATTTTTAACGATTTCCTTGTAAGACTGGAAAGTCATGTTGTTTCAAACAAGTCGATTCTGTAACTATTCTATAAGTAATCATAAATGATTTCTTTTGAACTCGCACGACTTGCTCACTGTAACGATTCTATAAGTCTCATAACGATTTCTTTAAAGCTCGTAACGACTTGCCTGTCGTAACAATTTCTTAAGTAATCATAACGATTTCTTTTGAACTCGCAACGACTTACTCGTCGTAACGATTCTATAAGTCATCGTAACGATTTCTTTAAAGCCGTAACGACTTACCTGTCGTAACTATTTCTTAAGTATCATAACGATTTCTTTAGAACTCGCAACGACTTGCTCGCCGTAACGATTCTATAAGTCATCGTAACGATTTCTTTAAAGCTCGTAACGACTTGCCTGTCGTAACAATTTCTTAAGTAATCATAACGATTTCTTTAGAACTCACAACGACTTGCTCGCCGTAACAATTTCTTCAGTGTACATAACGATTTACTTTGCGCAACGATTTCTTTAGCGCTCACAACGATTTCTTTAGCACTCATAACGATTTGCTTTGCGCAACGATTTTCTTTAGCGCTCCTAACGATTACTTTGCGCAACGATTTCTTTAGCGCTCATAACGATTTGCTTTGCACAACGATTTCTTTAGCGCTCATAACGATTTGCTTTGCGCAACGATTTCTTTAGCGCTCACAACGATTTCTTTAGAGCTCATAACGACTTGATAATTGTTCAGAACGATTTCCCTGTTGAACACATAAACTTGCTTTAACGATTTGCTCTCTATAATGACTTGTTAGTATTCATAACGATTTTATAAGTCATATAGACAATGACTTTATGGTTTATATCAACTTGACATTTATCTTATCTCTTGAAGCGTTGACTAGTCAAGTCACATATATATATCTCTCTGACACTCCTGCATTTATGAGATATGAACGTACCTCTGCATGCATGCAGACAATATATCCATTATTGTGCATCTTCTGTCAATATCTTTTAGAAGAAAATTTTGCATTGCTATTTTAGTGGATATTCTTATCAACGTTTACTGACAACTAAAGACAACCTAGCTGTCTACTGTTCTAGCATTTAATTTATGCAGGGTCCTAAAGACGTTCTGTCATACAACGTTGGACCATACCGACGGCAGAAGACTTATCTCTTTGCGTGCTTAAATGGATAAAAGAGTGTTGAAGCTTCCAAGTGTCAAGCAGTCTAACGACTACCAATCTAAGAGACAACGGTTACTTCAATGGGGAATTTCAAAGAAGATATATACAAGACAGAAGAAAGATCAAGTGATGAAGCAGAAACGCTTGTTCAAGCCATTAAAATCTTCTGCTAGAATTCTAAGAGCAACAAGTTTCATTCCTTCTCGTGTTGCTCTTTGCTCTCCTCTCTGATGAAAATCTTGAGAGAGCCTGTGTAGTTTCTGAGAGTGTGCTTAGCTTAGATTCTTTTCTCTCAGTGCTAGTTGCTTCAGATCTTGGCTTGTTAAATCTTGATCTAGAGGCTTGAACTCATTCTACTCTCGTTATTGTGTTTTCCCTTCGTGTGTGAAGGAAGACCTGGTGGTATCTCCGGGTGCTGTTTCCCTTCAGTTGTGAAGGAAGACCTGTTGGGTATCTAGGGGTTGTTATTCCCTTCGAGTGTGAAGGAAGACCAGCTGAGCTAGATATTGTAGCATCCTTAGGGGGACTGTACCCTAGTTAGTGAAATCTTGAGTGGTTTCTCAGGGACTGGACGTAGGACTCCTAAGGAGAGGAGGTCCGAACCAGGATAATCATTTGTGTCGTGTGATTGCTGTCTTGTGTGATTGGTATTGGACTAACAGTCACTACCTTCTTCGAAGAACGTCTTTGGAATGATCTTATTTACAGTTTGTCTAGATTATTTTTAAAGACCCATTCACCCCCCCCCCTCTGGGCTCGTCAACTGAGCAACAGATGTGTGAGTTAACAGGAATGACAAAAGCTTTTGGAGTGAAAGGAAACAGTGTCGACTCTGTGTCAATAGAGTTGACCTTAGACAGAGAAGACACCTTAGAACCACGGTGAGATTTTTCACTTCACCATCTGCACAAGAACTAATTGCATTCCAACCACTTCAACTGACAAACTGAATCATCAACATATATACTTTCACCCAATTTTCCACCTCACATTACTTTACAAATCACACAGTTAATTTATCAGCAAACAACAACTCATTCCAACACAATCACACCCCATTCAAGCACACTAACACAGCCATTTCAATTCAGTTACTCATGGATCAGCAAGCACAACCCAAGTTCTCTTCTCAAACAGGAGAATCTTTCATTTGACAAAGGTTTGGTAAAAATATTAGCAACTTGTTTTGATGTTTCAACAATGTGTATTTCAAAGGAATTTTTGCTAACTTCATCTCTTAAGAAATGGTGTCTGATTGCTATATGCTTTGTCCTAGAATGCTGGATGGGTTTTTGCCAAAAAATTGCACTCGTGTTATCGCACAAAATTGGACACATCCAAGATCTACTTGGTAGTCTTGAAGTTGATGTTTAATCCATAACACTTGAGTGCCACAACTTCCTACAGAAATATATTTTGCTTCTGCAGTAAGAGGGCTACTGAGTGTTGTTTCTTAGAAGCCCAAGAAACTAAACATCCTCCCAAAAATTGACAATAACCACTCGTGCTTTTCCTATCTAACTTACAACCAGAAAATCCACATCAGAATAGGATATCAAGTTAAATTCACTAAATGCAGGATACCACAGACCCAACTCATGAGTTCCAGAAAGATCCTGAAAATTCTTTTCACTACTCATGTGGGTTTCTTTAGGACAAGCTTGAAATCTTGCACATAGGCACACTGAAAATTGAATGTCCGGTCTAGATGCAGTTAAATAGAGTAAGGACCATCATACCTCTGTACACTTTTAAATCTACCTGATGTCCTTTCAGATCAGCGTCTAGGCTCAAAGTAGTGCTCATTGGAGTTGCCATTGCTTTGATGTTCTCCATTTTGTACTTCTTCAGCAAATCTTGGATGTATTTGGATTGGTTTATGAAAATTCCCTCCTTTGATTGAACAACTTGCAAACCAAGAAAGAATTTAAGTTCTCCCATTAGACTCATTTCAAATTCATTGGTCATTAGTTTCTGAAAATTCCTTGCATAAGGAGACTTTGTTGATCCAAAAATAATGTCATCGACATATATTTGGACCACCAAGATATCCTTATCTTGAATTTTTTGTGAAAAAGTGTTTGATCACCTTACCTCTTGAATACCCTTTACTTGTATGAAGTGAACTCAACGATCATACCAGCTCGGGGAGCTTGCTTCAGACCATATAGGCTTTGTTCAACTTATACACATGGTCAGAAAAAAGTTAGTGCATTCAAAACTAGGAGGTTGTTCAACAAAAACTTCCTCCTTAATTAGACCATTCAAAAAGGCACTCTTTACATCCATTTGCTGCAATTTAATACCATGAGCACAAGAAAAGCAAGTAAATTCGGATAGCTTCAAGCCTACCTATAGGAGCAAAAGACTCCTCAAAATCTATTCCAAATTCCTGATTATAGCCTTTTGCTACTAGCCTAGCCTTGTTTCTTATTATCCATCCCATCCTCGCTTATTTATTCCTAAAAACCCCTTAGTTCCAATGACACTTTGAGATGAAGTTTTTGGGACTAATTACCACACTTTATTTCTCTCAATTAATTTAACTCTTCATGCATTGCATTAATCCAAAAGTATCTTTAGTGCATCATCTATGTTCTTAGGTTCAATTTGAGACACTAGATCTATTTGATCAAGTTCTGAAATTGCTCTAAATGAGACCTAGTTCTAGGAGGATCAAGTAGATTACCATTATGCTCTCCTGTGGATGATTTCTCAGCATTCTAATGTTCATTCCAACTTTTTCTCTGAATTCATTTACTGATCCCTGTGCTTCACTGTGATCTGAGCTCTGTTTGGATGCATCTTCATTTTCTTCTTGTTCTTTGGAACTTCTCCTTCTAGAACTCCCCATCTCGCTTTTCCTGCATGAATCAACATTAAATTCATCAAAGGTGACATGAGGTGATTCTTCAACAGTTTGATCTTTTACATTGACACTCTATAGCGCTCTCGAATGATCAGAGTACCTAAATATCCCCAAGTCACTTTTGGGCTCAAATTTATCCAAGTCATGTTTGTTTTTAATCAAATGAAACACTTTGTTCCAAAACTCTAAAATGTACAATAATGGTTTCTTACCTTTCAAAAGTTCATATGGAGTCTTTTTGCAGAAGGGTCTTACCATTGCACGGTTTATTATATACATGAGGTGTTTATTGCTTCAGCCTAGAACTTCCTTGGCAGACCATTTTCCGCTAACATGGTTCTAGCCATCTCCACAAGGGTCCTATTTCTTCTTTCCACTACTCCATTTTGTTCAGGAGTTCTTGGTGATGAAAACTTGTGGAAGACTCCTTCTTTCCTGCAAAAATTATCAAAATCAGTATTCTCAAACTCACCACCATGATCAGACATAATGGAAACAATTCTAAATTTTCCTTCCTATAAAACTTTTTTTTAAAATCATGAAATTCTGTGAAAGCATCATTTTTGTGAGCAAGAAAGGAAACCCAAGTAAATCTAGAAAAAAATTCAACCAACAGGATCATATCCTTTTCTTTTCCATTTAGACTGTTTGTCCTCGTGGGACCAAACAAGTCCATGTGAATAAGCTCAAAAGGTTTAGTGGATTGACTTTCTGATCTACTTTTAAAGGATTTTCTTGCTTGCTTACCTTGAGAACATGCTTCACACAATTTTAAATTATTTTTGAAAGATATTTTAGGCAAGCCTCTAACCATGTTGAACTTGGCCAACTTATGAAGCATACTATAGCTAGCATGACCCAGTCTACGATGCCACAAGCAGGCCAAGTCAATTTTATTTGCAGTTAAGCACAGGTTAGTGTTTTCAAAATCATCAAGATCTACCATGTACACATTATTTGCTCTTTTTCCAGTGAAGTTAACAATATCAGAATTCGGTTCAAAGATAGTGCAGCCCAAAGAATCAAACATTACCTTGTGTCCTTTATCACATAGCTGGCTTATGCTCAAAAGATTATATTGCAGACCTTCCACCAGAAGTACTCCATCAATTGAGTTGGATACATTCCTACCAACCTTACCTGAACCAATGATTTTACCTTTGTTGTTGCCTCCGAATGTGACATGTCTAGCCTTCTTCTCAGATAAAAGACAGAACTTTTCTCTGTCCCCCGTCATATGTCTTGAACAACCACTGTCTAAGTACCACAAGTTATTCTTGGTTGTAAGGCATACCTGCACACACACAATCAAAAAAGATTCTTTGGAACCCAAGTGCATTTGGGTCCCACAATACCTCCATAATCAAGAACATAAGAAAGCAGGCTTTTTAGAATCCAGAGTTGTTTGTTCACCTTAAGATTGTCCTTGTTCCTGAAGTTATGCTGTTTTGAGGTATTTCCATTTATTACATTTCTGTTAGGCTTTTTCTCCACATTTTCAGAGTAGGATCTAAACTTGGTTTGACTCCGCATCCTTTCAGGATGTTGGGTTTCATTTCTTCTGACAAAATCATAACCATGTGTCGACACTCTGAAGGGATAGTGTAACGTCGCTTGTTTTCGGATCCTTTTGGATCGTGTGTGTTGTGGTTGTGATGGCCGTTGTGAGGCCAGTGTGGTGCAGATTTGTGGAGTGTGTAGGTTTGGGATCTAAAACAGAATAGTACCGGCTGCTGTTGATTGCAGGTTGACGGCCAGAGGTGGTCGTTTACTAGGTTAATGACCAGCTAAGGTGATGTTAAGTTATGAACTTAACGGCAGTCCTTATGGACGTTTATGGTGGCAGTTTCCCTAAACGGCAGAAGGGTTGACGCCAACCTGTGTAATCTGTAGGTTATAGGGTCACCCGAGGGTAGGTTTTCCACCCGGTCTCTCTCTCCCTTGCCCTGACTTCGCCCCAACATTCCCAAAGCTTCCAACGGTCACAGGAGAGTGGTTGGAGGATAGTGGAACATGTGGCGTTGTCGAATCGGACGAGGAAATGCCGTGGCGAGGTGTATCTTCGTCGGAGCTCGCGGAGGGCTCGGCGTGAACCGGGATCTTTAGGTGTTTTAAGCGGTTCAGAGGTAGGGGATGATCCCATTAGAGTTTCTAAATCGTTAAAACATGCATAGGAAACATGTAAAAGCCTGTTAATTGAGTTTTTGGGTAAAGGTTCTTCATGTGGGGTTTTAAGGTGGTTTGATGGAATTGATGGTTAATCATGTAGTTCTAATCGTAAAATGATGCATGCTTGACTTGGGAAAGAGTTTCCTTATGTTTTCTCGTTGTTTGATGGTTGTAAATCCTGTAGAATCGATTTAGGGTTTCTGCGGGAGCAGAGGCTGAAGATTTGGCGTCAACATCGATTGTCGCCAAGTTCATCAGCCGGGATACAGACGGCCAGATCCTTGCCGTCTACTTCCTGTAAGCGGCAGTCGATGTTGCCGCCAACTTATGTATAAGAAGAAATGGATGTTTATGGTATTTATCGATAATGAGTGGTGCGTTGGCACCTGTGGTGCACTGAGTGCACATGGTTTCTGTTTTAGCGTACGGGGTACGCAGTTAGTTACTCACTTTCTAGGCTGCGTGTTGTTCACGCAAGTATAGTTGGGTTCACGTGTAGTGGACCGGTTTTACCTGAGGTTTACGTGATGTTTCACGTGGTTTGTGTGTGACGTGCACGTGGTTTTGTGTACGTGGCAAGTAGTACGACGCCTACCGTGGTTACCTCTCCAGTTGGGTGCCCCAGGTTCTTTGTGAGCCAGGCTGTAGCTCGGGGCTTTGTCCCGGTACTTGTGTTGTACCGTCGAGGTCTGTGTCCTCTGACCTAGACACCCTCACTCCTGTGTTTGAGTTGTACGTCCGGCTGAGGGAAAGATGACAGTAGGACAGTGACTGTCGTACTTGTCTTTTAGTCACTTGTAGCACCCTTGTAGTTGGGGGTACGGACACCAGTAGTCGACACTGGTCCCCAGCTAGTCCTTTTCCATTCCCTCACTCTAGAGGGCCCAGGCCAGGGTCTCCAGAGGTGTCAGGAATGGGCTTGTGGCCGTGTGGTCCGCAGGTGGTGGTGTTTAGTTGGTCTCCACAGTTGCTTGACCTTTTCACGTGGAGCGGCAGCTGGACCTTTCGTCCGTGGCTGCGAGACTGAGAGGTAGATTAGTGTTAGCTTGTCTGAGTCAGTCTCTGGTGTCGCGAACCAGTTCACGTGGCTCGTGTTTGGCTGTCTCTACTTTAGCTCGTACACCTGTACTGATTTGCCGTTTAATTATTACAGTTGTTTTTCGTAGACGGCAGATGGTGAGTACTTTTACAGCTTTCATATCCTGCTTAGCTATTCTATAAATTGTTGGTACTGTTTACTACTTTCGTACTTGTGGTTTTGGTTTGCTCGATTTTGGGGGAGTTCCCTACTGAGCCAGTGACTAGCGAGGCTCACCCCTACCCCCACAGGTGAGAGCGAGGAGGACGTTTCTCGACTGTCGTCCAGTTCAGAGCCACGTCGTAGCGGTGCAGGGTCAGTACCTCCAGCTGTGTAGTAGCAGCTCCAGCAGTGTAGTCTCAGTAGCAGTAGTGTAGTTAGTTGTTTACTTTCTTCAGTTGTACCTCGGGGTATGCCCCAGGCTCTTGTACTTTCTTTCCGTTTTGTGGAAATATGGCTATGTAAACTTGTGGAATATATATGTGAAATGGTGTGTTCCTTTGTGTTTACATGGACTGTGGTTTGGTATCCCTTGCGAGGCTTCGACCCGTTCGTGGGAGGCGGACTCGGATCAAGTACGTTATCGGTTTAACGGGCTTGGCCGAGGCATTCCGCCACAGTTGGTATCAGAGCAAGATCCGTGTTAATATAAGGGAACTAGAAAGATACATAGCATTATTTCGATTTATGTACAATGCTGGTAGGGGCCCTGGTTTCTGATAATTTGTTGTTTTGATTTTTGTTTGATGTTTTGTTTATGTAGAAATTTGAAATGGCTGATAGAAGAGATTGGGGTGGTGGAGGAGATGATCCAGAGGAGAGCACTCAGCGTATGATAGAGATGATCTGGGAGAGTCTTACTGATATTCGGGCAAGGATGGATCAGCAGGCACCGGTACCACCGGTTGTAGTGCCACCTGGGGTTGGAGAGGCTGTACCTATTGCTCCAGTCCCGCCAGGAGTGGAGGTGCCTTTTGTAGCACCTGTGCCACCACCACCACCAGTGTTATTAGCAGAGGAACCAGTGATGCAAGTTGAGAAATTTCTGAGATTGCAGCCGCCTACTTACTCAGGAGGGCCGAATCCAGATACAGCGGAACATTGGGTTCATGAGATTGAAAGAGTCTTTGCGACTATGAGATGTCCGGCAGCAGATAAAGTTGTGCTAGCTGCTTATCAGTTGCGGGGTTTTGCATTAGAATGGTGGCGATTAAAGATGCAGACCACCTTTACAGGCAGGACAGAGGAGGCTATCACTTCGTCAGAATTTCTCGATGTATTTAACGATACATTCTTTCCGATTCAAGTGCAGCAAGTAAAGAGAGAGCAGTTTCGGACACTCCAGCAAGGTAACTCTTCAGTTTTAGAGTACCAGATGAGGTTTATGGCACTTAGCCGATATGCACCTTATGTAGTATCAGATAACAATATGATGGTTGAGTATTTTATTAGAGGTTTGAGAGTGGAGTTGCAGGATGCAATAGTGCCTCTCATGTGTAAGACAGTGGAAGAAGCAGTTCAGAGGGCAGCTACGTTGGAGAGGTCTATTCGGACTCGTCAGGTGGGCGAGTCAGGCTCAGGTAGTTTTCGGCTACCGCAGCAGTCAGTGGGTGCGAGTAAGGGTAAAGCACCAGCAGGACCTTCTTCATCAGGCTTTGGTAAATGGGGCCAGAAATTGAAGCAAGCATTTAAAGGTAAAGGAAGAGGATGGGGAGGTCGTCAGCAATTCTAGCAAGGTCGTGGTAGACCAGAGGTGGAGGAGTCGCAGCAGAGTACTGCTAGGCAGCCCATTACTCCACCAGGGTATAGATGCTATAATTGCAATCAGTCGGGGCATTTGATCCGCAATTGCCCCTATCCGAGAGAGTATGGGTATGGAAGAGGTGTGCAGCAGCAGCAGCAGCCTCAGCAGTTTCAGCAGCCTTAGGCAGGTCGTGGCAGAGGAGCACCGCAGCAGCGAGGAAGAGGTCGGGTTATGGCTATCACCCGAGCCCAGGCGGAGGCATCAAATATGATAGAAGGTACTTTACCTCTTTATGATTATTCAGCAAGAGTTTTATTTGATTCGGGTGCCTCTCATTCTTTCATTTCTGAAGAATTTCTGGATTGCATGACTCATCCTTTAGAAGAAAAGCCTTGTGAATTAGTGGTGGAGGTTCCTTCGGGTGAGTTCCTGCTCACTTCGAGTTATGTAGATGAAGATCCTGTTATGATTGAAGGGAACCAGATGCCAGGTCGGTTATATGCCCTGCAGTTGACAGATTATGATATTATTTGGGTATGGATTGGCTTGAGACTTATGGAGCAATGTTAGATTGCAGAAAGAAAAGGATCAGTTTTGTCATCCTAATGGTGTAGTATTTGAATATCAAGGTATGCCTTTTTATACCTCTAAGTTTCTAATTTCTGCAATTAGAGCTAGAAAATTGATAAATGCTGGATGTGTGGCTTATTTAGCCTCGGTAAGTTTGGTAGAGGCTAGCCAGTCAGTGGAAGCGGTTCCCGTGGTTAGGGAATTTGTTGATGTTTTCCCTGAAGATTTGCCGGGTTTAGCTCCACATAGAGAGGTGGACTTTACCATTGAGTTGCTGCCAGGTACCATGCCGATCTCTAAAGCCCCATATCTGATGGCACCAGCAGAACTTAAAGAATTGAAAAAGCAATTAGAAGAGTTGTTGCAGAAAGGGTTTATTAGACCGAGTCATTCTCCGTGGGGAGCGCTGATATTGTTTGTGAAAAAGAAAGATGGAAGTTTTTGGATGTGTATTGATTATAGAAAGTTGAATGATGTGACCATTAAGAATAAGTACTCGTTACCAAGAATAGATGATTTGTTTGATCAGTTGCAATCAGCAAAGGTATTTTCTAAAATTGATTTGAGGTCTGGGTACCATCAGTTGAGAATTAAAGATAAAGATATAGATAAGAACAGCATTCAGAACTAGATATGGTCAATATGAGTTTGTGGTTATGCCATTTGGGTTGACCAATGCTCCTGCAGGTTTTATGGATCTGATGAATAGAATTTTTCATCCGTATTTGAACCAATTCATTGTGATCTTTATAGATGATATTCTGATTTATTCAGCATCTGAAGAAGAGCATGCAGCTCATTTGAGGTTTACCCTGCAGTTGTTAAGGGATAACCAGTTGTTTGCTAAATTCAATAAGTGTGAATTTTGGCTGAAAGAAATTCAATTTCTGGGTCATGTCATTTCAGCTAAAGGAGTAGCAGTGGATCCGAGTAAAGTGGAAGCAGTAATGAGATGGGAAGTGCCTAAGACAATTACTGAGATTAGAAGTTTTCTGGGATTAGAAGGTTATTATAGGTGCTTTATACAAGATTTTTCTAAGATGGCGGCACCTATGACCAAGTTAACCAGAAAAGGTGTGCCATTTGTGTGGTCCGGTGAATGTCAGAAAAGTTTTATGGAATTGAAAAAGAGGCTTACAACAGCACCCATATTGACATTACCGGTAGGAAGTGGTGGTTTTGTAGTATATACTGATGCTTCAAGGAGAGGACTTGGCGCAGTGCTTATGCAACATGGTAAAGTGATAGCTTATGCGTCCAGGCAATTGAAGTCGGCAGAGGAGAATTACCCCACTCATGATTTGGAATTGGCAGCAGTTGTGTTTGCCTTGAAAATGTGGAAGCATTATCTGTATGGCAAGAGATTTGAAATCTTTACAGATCATAAAAGCTTGAAGTATATCTTCTCGCAGAAGGATTTAAATCTCCGCCAACGCAGATGGATCAAATATTTGAAAGATTATGATTTCAATTTGGCTTACCATCCGGGTAAGGCCAATGTTGTAGTAGATGCCTTGAGCAGAAAGGCATATATAAATCTGATGATGATTAAAGAGTGGAAGCTGTATGAAGAGATAGTGGAGAACTCCTTGTATGTGCCCAGTAGTCAGCGACGGGCAATACTAGCTGCTAGTACTGTAGAGCCGTCTTTGTATTGGCAGATTGTTGAAGCTCAGAGAGCAGATGTAAATTTAGCTGAAGTTGTGAAAATGGAAGGAGTTACCATTGATGATAATTGTGTGGTTAAGCTCAGAGGCAGGTTGTTTGTTCCAGCCGAAAGAGAGGTAAAGCAGCGAGTATTAGAAGAGGCTCATAAATCCAGGTACACTATCCATCCGGGTAGTACTAAAATGTACCACGATTTGAGAAAGCATTTCTGGTGGCCTCATATAAAAAAGGAGATAGCAGAGTTTTGTTGCAAGGTGTGCTATCTGTCAACAGATTAAAGCAAAACATCAGAAGTCTGGAGGTCTATTGCAATCGTTGCCTATTCCACAGTGGAAATGGGATGATATTGCCATGGACTTTGTGGCAGGTTTACCGAGATCGAATTTCGGGCATAATGGAATATGGGTATTTGTTGATAGATTAACTAAGGTGTGCAGATTAGTGGCAGTAAGTATGTCTTGGACAGTGGACAGATTAGCAAAGGTTTATGTTGAAAGGATTGTTCCATTGCATGGTATTCCGAAGACTATTGTGTCTGACAGAGATCCAAGATTTACTTCTGGTTTTTGGAGAAGTCTGCAGAAAGTAATTGGTAGTGAGCTGAGATATAGCTCCGCTTATCATCCCCAGACAGATGGTCAGACAGAGAGGACTATCCAGACAATTGAAGATATGCTGCGAGCTTGTTGTTTGGTTTGGGGAGGTAACTGGGAGCATCATTTGGGAATGGTTGAGTTTGCCTATAATAATAGTTATCATACCAGTCTTGGGATGGCACCGTATGAAGCTTTATATGGAAGGCCATGTAGAACCCCATTGAACTGGCATGAAGTGGGAGAAAGGCAATTAGTGGGTCCTGAATTGATTCAGCAAACCATAGAAGTAGTGAAGCTTATTAAAGAAAAATTGCAGGCAGCTCAAAGCAAGCAATCGGAGGAGACCACTTCAGTTTGAAGTGGGAGATTTGGTTTTCTTGAGAGTTTCCCCGAGTAAAGGTATTATGAGATTTGGTAAGACTGGAAAGTTGAGCCCAAGGTATGTAGGACCTTTTCAGGTGATTGAGAGAATTGGGGAAACAACTTATAGGCTGGATTTGCCAGCAAATTTTGCGGATGTTCATGATATATTTCATGTTTCTATGTTAAGAAAATGCATTGAAGATCCAGCTCAAATAATCAGTTATCAAGGTGGTGACCTGAGGCCGGATATGACCATGCCCGAGTATCCAGTGCAAATCATGGATCGAAAGATAAAGAAGTTGAGAAATAAAGAAATTGAGCTAGTTAAAGTGAGATGGGAAAATAGGTTGGGTGGTGAGGATACCTGGGAGTTAGCCGAGGAGATGGCTAAAGGGTATCCTTATCTGTTTGAATAAGCTTTTGTATTTCTTTTTAGATGATAGTACTTGTAAAAGTGTGTGTGTTCAAGTTGTTTAAGTTTGAATTGTGTTATGAATTTTGAGGTCAAAATTTTCTTTTTAGATGATAGTAATGTAACGTTGCTTGTTTTCGGATCCTTTTGGATCGTGTGTGTTGTGGTTGTGATGGCCGTTGTGAGGCCAGTGTGGTGCAGATTTGTGGAGTGTGCAGGTTTGGGATCTAAAAAGAATAGTACCGGCTGCTGTTGATTGCAGGTGACGGCCAGAGGTGGTCGTTTACTAGGTTAATGACCAGCTAAGGTGACGTTAAGTTATGAACGTAACGGCAGTCCTTGTGGACGTTTATGGTGGCGGTTGCCCTAAACGGCAGAAGGGTTGACGCCAACCTGTGTAATCTACAGGTTATAGGGTCACCCGAGGGCAGGTTTTCCACCCTGTTCTCTCTCTCCCTTGCCCTGACTTCACGCCCCAACATTCCCAAAGCTTCCAACGGTCACAGGAGAGTGGTTGGAGGATCGTGGAACGTGTGGCGTTGTCGAATCGGACGAGGAAACGCCGTGGCGAGGTGTAATCTTCGTCGGAGCTCGCGGAGGGCTCGGCGTGAACCAGGGATCTTTAGGTGTTTTTAAGCGTGTTCAGAGGTAGGGGATTATCCCATTAGAGTTTCTAAATCGTTAAAACATGCATAGGAAACATGTAAAAGCCTGTTAATTGAGTTTTTGGGTAAAGGTTCTTCATGCGGGGTTTTAAGGGTGGTTTGATGAATTTGATGGTAATCATATAGTTCTAATCATAAAAGATGCATGCTTGACTTGGGAAAGAGTTTCCTTATGTTTTCCCGTTGTTTTGATGGTTGTAAATCCTGTAGAATCGATTTAGGGTTTCTGCAGGAGCAGAGGTGTAGTACCCTAGAATTTCCTTGAATGTATTATGTTCATTGTGTGTTTATTTCTGCATAAATTGAATGCTGTTCTGTGTAGAACTAGGCGTCAAGATCATTTGACGTTAAGCTTGTAAGCGGCAACATCGCATGCCGTTTATGGGATGTTAACGACGATAGGTATTGACGTTTAATATTTTTCTGAATTATTTAATTATGGGCAAGACTATAAACGACATCAACGATGGACGTTTATATTTGGGGTAGACGACAACCTATTTGACGTTAAGTTGACTTGCTGTTTTTTGAGCTTTCCGTTCCGGATCAAGGAGATCGGCCGTTTTGGGAAGGCTTTAATGAGCTGATCCGAGGCGTTTAGATCCGAGGGTCAGGGTTGGGTTTGGCCTTTGCTTGAGAGGTCTTTATAAGACCAGATCTCGCAGGAAGAAAAGGGGGTTTTAGCTTTGGTTCTGGAAGGGAGAAAGAGGGCCGAGGAAGGGATTTGCAGAGCAATCTGGTGCTTGTTCGTGCGGTTCGAAGGCATCTACACCAAGGAGATTCATAGGACTTCGTGCCCAAAAGCTCATCAAGGCGGAGGAACTTCATCGAAGGAGGTTTCGGACTGCTTGAAGTCGGAGGAAAGAACTGTCTCCCTGGCGAGACGGGCTTCTTCGAGCTCGGATTCGACACTCCATTAGGAGGATTGAGGCAAGTTACATGGGGGATTTAGTTTAGGATATGATATACTACGTATTAACATTTTTCCGTATTTTTAAAGCATGTAAACAACCTACGGGAAGGGTTAGAAACGTCGTCATTTCATGCAGGTTTCTGTGTTTTCTGTGTCTTAGAACTAGACGTCAAGGGTATTGCCGCCTATAATATGTAAATGGCAATATCGACTGCCGTTTAGTTCATCCAAATATATATGTATTTTCTGTCCTTTCTATATGTAAACGGTGCTATGTGCCGCCGTCGGTCTGTGTTAACGGCGCTATGTGCCGCCGCCTATAATTACTTAATGACAATGTATGTGGACGTCGACTATAGTAAACGTCGTACCATTGACGTCAAGTTTAACAGAATTGTATATTTCCAGAAATCCGAGTGAATTGGTTTTAAATGTATAAATTATGAATGTATGCGTTTCAGCCATGTAATTGTTATGGACTGTCTATTGCTATAATGTGCAGGTTCTATATATTTATATATATATATATATATATGAATTGATGAACATGCATAATTACATGACAATGATCAAGGTTTAAATTGTATAAGATAAGTGCAATGATGTAAAAGAAAGCATGTTGATTGATGTTTAGATTACTGCAATAGATATGATATGTCTGTTTCATGTGAAAATTGTGAGCTTTTCTCAATATTAACCATGTTAGTTAGTTGATTTAATAGAGTTAATTTCATGAAAAATAGTTACAGAAATCAGAAAATTATGAAAATTGGCATGTGTATTGAAGTTACTGATTTCGAATTTTTGTTAAAATTTCAGAATTTTCAGACATGTGTACGTTCTGTTATGAATTTCTGAACAATATATTACACATAGAATTGAATAAAAATGCATGAAAATGCAAGAATGAATATTAATAGCCTGATAGAAATCTGTTGTACAGTAATAGGATTTCAGAACTGAAAGTGTTGTATTTTGAAATATTGCATTGACTCATGTTAAATAGTATGAAATGAAATGTCACTATCTATTATACATGTTAGTGTATGCGTTATAACAATGATGCCAATAAGACATTGCTATCTAGAGATTCCTACAAGGAACTACACCGTAGATGCCCCTATGGTAATGGTTCACCTACATGTAAAGAAATGAATCTGTGGGCAACGGATTGAAATCCTGGAGGTAGACTTGTTCTACTGGTCAAGGTGGGAAGGACTTTCCCCGGTTTTGCGCAAATACTATGACTTCATCACCGCATTGCCTAGGTGATAAGTGAATGATAAATGACTACTGATCTCTAATTTAGTGTGGGCTATGTCTTGGCAATTATATGAAATGACTACATGCTACAAGTTACATATCTACATGCTACATGTTATATGCCATAAGTTACATGTCTACCTGTTCTACATGCTACATACTACATGTTATATGCTTACATTCCTACATGTGAACTTGTTCAAAGGATTTCATGTTACATGTCAATGTTTTAATATTACTACATGAAAATTGTTGTGTAAAAGAATAGTACATGCATAAATGAGAAATTGATACATGAGAATTGTGGTAGGTCACATAACATCGAATTGATTCCATGAATAAGTAATTCCATGCTATATGTGAAACAGTTTTATTTCCTTAATAGTAGAATCACTATGAAATGAATGATTGCCAATGGACTTAGAACTATATTAAGAAAACTATATGATATCAATGAATGGAATGCTAATGTACTACCATGTTTTAAAACTAATATAATGTTAATATCTTGAACTGTCTTTCATGTGATTTGCTGGGTCTTGTAGACTCATACTTGCTTAACATTTCAGGAGAGCCAGAGGATACGGAGAAGTTAGTGCAAACTGACTCAGAGCGGGAGGACGTGGAGACTTAGCTTGATATAGAGAGTTTTTGAGTGAATTTTGTATGTGAGAATCTTATGTAATTTCCTTTATGCAACTGATCTTTGGATTGTAATAAACTTTGGACTATTGTTGTCTTTTATGCATTAGATTTGCTTTTGAATAAATGCTGATTGCAAGTGTTTAATTCCAAGTTCTGTAATTATCATTGGAATTGAATAGTTATTTGTGTATATTTCAACCTGTATTGGAAATTGTTGGATTCATTCCACTGTAATACCTCTACTAGATCCAATGTGAGTTGGTGTAACTGTACTGGGTCTAAGAGGGGCGTTACAAGAGGCTAAAGATTTTGGCATCAACATCGATTGTTGCCAAGTTCATCAGCCGGGATACAGACGGCCAGATCCCTTGCCGTCTACTTCCCGTAAGCGGCAGACGATGTTGCCGCCAACTTGTGTATAAGAAGAAATGGCCGTTTATGGTATTTATCGATAATGAGTGGTGCGTTGGCACCTGTGGTGCACTGAGTGCACATGGTTTCTGTTTTAGCGTACGGGGTACGCAGTTAGTTACTCACTTTCGAGGCTGCGTGTTGTTCACGCAAGTATAGTTGGGTTCACGTGTAGTGGACCGTTGTTACCTGAGGTTTACATGATGTTTCATGTGGTTTGTGTGTGACGTGCACGTGGTTTTGTGTACGTGGCAAGTAGTACGATGCCTACCATGGTTACCTCTCCAGTTGGGTGCCCCAGGTTCTTTGTGAGCCAGGCTGTTAGCTCGGGGCTTTGTCTCGGTACTTGTGTTGTACCGTCGAGGTCTGTGTCGTCTGACCTGGACACCCTCGCTCCTGTGTTTGAGTTGTACGTCCGGCTGAGGGAAAGACGACAGTGGGACAGTGACTGTCGTACTTGTCTTTTAGTCACTTGTAGCGCGCTCGTAGTTGGGGGTACGGACACCAGTAGTCGACACTGGTCCCCAGCTAGTCCTTTTCCAGTGCCTCACTCTAGAGGGCCCAAGCCAGGGTCTCCAGAGGTGTCAGGCATGGGCCTGTGGCCGTGTGGTCCGCAGGTGGTGGTGTTTAATTGGTCTCCACAGTTGCTTGACCTTTTCACGTGGAGCGGCAGCTGGACCTTTCGTCCGTGGCTGTGAGACTGAGAGGTAGACCTGTGTTAGCTTGTCTGAGTCCGTCTCTGGTGTCGCGAACCAGTTCACGTGGCTCGTGTTTGGCTGTCTCTACTTTAGCTCGTACACCTGTACTGATTTGCCGTTTAATTATTACAGTTGTTTTTCGTAGACGACAGACGGTGAGTACTTTTACAGCTTTCATATCTTGCTTAGTTGTTCTATAAATTGTTGGTACTGTTTACTGCTTTCGTACCTGTGCTTTTGGTTTGCTCGGTTTTGGGGGAGTTCCCTACTGAGCCAGTGACTAGCGAGGCTCACCCCTACCCCCACAGGTGAGAGCGAGGAGGACGTTTCTCGACCGTCGTCCAGTTCAGAGCCGCGTCGTAGCGGTGTAGGGTCAGTACCTCCAGCTGTGTAGTAGCAGCTCCAGCAGTGTAGTCTCAGTAGCAGTAGTGTAGTTAGTTGTTTACTTTCTTCAGTTATACCTCGGGTATGCCCCAGGCTCTTGTACTTTCTTTCAGTTTTGTGAAAATATGGTTATGTAAACTTGTGGAATATATATGTGAAATGGTGTGTTCCTTTGTGTTTACACAGACTGTGGTTTGGTATCCCTTGCGAGGCTTCGGCCCGTTCGCGGGAGGCGGACTCGGATCAAGTACGTTATCGGTTTAACGGGCTTGGCCGAGGCGTTCCACCACAGATAGTGTCAACCTGAATGATTCCATTTCGACCATTTTTTATTATTGAAGTAAGTGAATCTTGATTGCCCATGTGCCCACTTGGTGTGAGACATGTTTTGAGATGATGTTGAACTGTTATTTGTCCAGATTCCTAGTTTTTGTGGTTTTCTAAATAATGGTATTGACCTTTCATTGGTGTAGTGTCGACCTTGCCAGGCAGGTGATTTCAGCTTTTTGTTCCTTTGAAGAACTTGTTCATTTTCAAATTTTGTTTTCTTTCTTCCATTTGTTTCTTTGCAAAAACACCATATTAGCTTTTCCATCTTGTTTTGTGTCTTTTCTGTTTTTCATGTTTCTCTGTCCTGTTGAAGTAGAAGCCTCAGAAGTTTTTGAAGAAATGAATGTTATGGTTTTCAGTCCTACTTCCTTTTTCTTTGTGGGATTAAAGCCTAACCCCTTTTGTTGAAGTTCACTCTTGTGCTTAGAAGAACTTCAAGATTATTCCTGCCACTTACGAATTTTTCAAGAACTTCCTGCCTTTTGTTTATTTCATTTTGTAGAACTTCAACTTCCTTTTTTAGTTCAATGTTGACACTATGTAGGGCATCATATTTTTCAGATGCAAGAGCTATTTCCTCAAGACTCTCAATATTCTGACTCTTCAGTTCATTTACAACCTCTTTTAAAGCATTTATCTTCTGGGAAAATTCTTTTTCTTTTTCTTCAATTAATGTGTTTTGTGAAGAGTTTTTCAGTTTCTTTTTAAGCATTTTATTTTCCTTTTTAAGAGCATCATACTGGTCTAAGAGTTTGAAGTAAACATGCTCCCAATCATCCAAACTAAAGTCTTTGAACAATGAACCTACCTCTCCTTCTTCTTCTTCACTTTCCATGGCCATCAAACAAAGCTTTGAATGAGTATCCTCAGCATCTGAGCTCTCTTCCTCTTCATCTTCTTCTTCCTCACTCCAGGTACCGATCATGGCCTTTTGCTTGTTCTTATTCCATCTGGGCTGAGTTTTCTTCTGAGTCTCAGGACATTCTGACTTGACATGTCCTAGTTTCCTGTAATTGTAACAAACAATTCTGTCATTCTTTTTATTTGTATTTGCTTTGGGTTTTGACAGGTTGTTGTTGTATGGTTTCTTTTTGAGAAAACCCTTACCTTCTTTTCTCAAAAATTTCCTGAACTTCCTGGTCATCAATGCAAACTCACCTGAGTCATCTTCAGAGGTGGATGATTCACTATCTTCGGTAGCCTCCCTTGTGCTAGGACTTGCTTTAAGAGCAAGAGGCTTCTTCTTCTTCAGATCATCCTCGGTTCTTTTCAACCCCAACTCATATGTTATTAAGGAACCTATCAACTCATCTACAGTAGTTGTGGATAAGTTTCTAGATTCTTCAATAACAGTAGCTTTAGTATGCCAGATGGGTGTTAATGATCTAAGAATTTTTCTAACCAATTCCTTATCAGTGTAAATTTTACCCAAATTTTTTAGTCCATTTGTTAGCAAGGTTAATCTGCCATACATTTCAGAGATGGTTTCATCATGCTTCATTCGAAATGCCTCATATTCAGAAACTAACATGTTAGCCTTAGTTTCTTTTACCTCAGATGTGCCTTCGTATATTACCATAAGGCGATCCCAGATCTCTTTAGCACTTGAGCACGATGAGACTCTTGAAAATTCAGTTGGATGCAGTGAGCACTGCATAATGTTCATTGCACTCCAATTCGCATTTGACTTCTTGATCTCTTATGGAGTCCACTTCTCTTCATCTTCGGATAGCTCATAAGGTTCGTTGTTCACCACTCTCCATATTTGATGGTCTTGAGCTCGCAAGAAAACCTACATACGAGTTTTCCAGTACGCATAATTAGTGCCATCAAAATAGGGTGGTCTATTCACAGAATGACCCTCAGCAATATAACCCCTAGAATCCATCATACACAAATTTCTCCTAGTCGTGAAACCAAATTAATTGGAGAACCAGGCTCTGATACCACGTTTTGTGTGAAGAAAGATTATCTACAGGGGGGGTGAATAAAGAATCTTCAGAATTTTTAAACACAGATCAGCAATTAGAAATTCCTATTATGATCAAGTGACTAAGATGCTCAATTCACGATGCAAGAAGGGCACAACCCACAAAGGAGAAGAGAATTTTAAGGTGGTTCGGCTCCAATGAGGAGACCTACATCCACCCCTCACCAAACCAGTGAGGTACCACTATAAGAACTCCTGAAGGAAGTTCTCAAACACCCGCTGATTCACAGCTTCTTCACATTCGCTGACTCACAGCTTGAGTACACCGCTGATACATAGCTTCAACTCACTTGATCCAATCACAACCCGTGACTGATCAATTCAATCTACTTCACAAAGAAGTAGATAGCACACAATTCAACTTCTCAGATTAAATTGAAAAGATAAAAATCGAAAAGGTGCCAAGAGGCGATTGAAAAACTTCGAAACTCCCTACTCAAGATGCAAATGCGAATTGCAGGATTTCTGGTCTTCAAATTCGATCCCTCTTTAGATGAATTCCTTATGAGCTTTGTTCCAATTGGATTGATGAATCGATGTTGGAGAAGCTTTCTGATCCTCTGTTCTTGAAGGCTCAGCACAGGCTTTTTGAAACTCCGATTCTTGCTTGATTCAGCAAATGCATCTATCTGGTCGTAGCTCCAATCTGAAGTTGCATCTTCATGGTTGAACACAGGACCTCTGATCTCCTTACTTTGTGATGCTCTGCAATTTTTCTTTTTGTTGTCTTTTTTTGCAAGCTCTCCTCTTCGTAACGAAACAAAGCACTCCCCTTTTTGTTAACTGCTTGCGCGGGATTTTGTGCAGTGGGCCCCTCAATAGATTCACTAAAAAGTGGAGGAATCTTTTTGCCTCCAAACATCGACACCTTCTAGAATAGCTGACGTGTAAAGAGATCCCAAGCGCTTGGCCTTGGATCACGTGCACGCGTGATGGCTTCAGTTCTCTTGAAAATTCTAAGTGTAGCAATGTCGACACTTCCAAGGTTTAGCGTCGACACACACACACACACACATAAGTCTTAACAGACAATTGGTGTCGACCTTAGGTCCATCTAGTGTCGACCTTAGCTTCAATTTCCTTCACAGTGGATTCTGCCCTTGCCTAGTGTCGACCTTACCATCATTAAGTGTCGACCTTCTTAGGTTACAACCGCTCAGAAGGACTTGTAACCACTTTGGTGTTGACATGCTCTCTGAATAGCGTTGACCTGACTCGATCAAATCTCTTCATCACGATGGCCAGAGACAGGTAGTGTCGACCTATGTTCCGGATAGCGTCAACCTTATCCGAACTTTCATTGTTGTAACTGAATTGTACCTGTAATGCAAATACTATTTGTCAAATATCTATGTTTTATACTTCAAGTAAAATCATCAAAACCAGGGACACAACAGAAGAAAGGAGAGAATGGGGTGGAATGGGAGAGCCACGAGCTAAGTCCAGGTCAGGGAAAATTTTGGCAGCACTTTGTGGCAAAAAAATGGGGCTCCCTTTTCCTCTGAAGGAGAAGGGATGCTTATATAGAATAGGAGAGAGAAAATCCCATCCTCATGTGATAATGACCCAAATAAATGGATAAATGCATGTGAAAATTGCAAGGGAGAGTCCTAGGGAGATCCCAAGGTGACCTACAACCCCAAACCGCGCTCAGGGGGTTGGGAGGTTGCTTAGGGATGAGGATAATGCCAATGGAGGATAAATAGGAGGTGGTTGCAGAGGCCAGCGCACGCGGCTGTAGTCGCGACAGGTCGTAGGGGCGCAATAATCAGAGTCACGGCGACTAGGGCGGTCGCGACACTAAAGCCACGTGCATGAGTATGCATGGGCTTTCGCGACGCCTACCGGGGACGCGACAAGGCTAACGCGATGCCACGACTGGTCGCATTAATGAAAATCAAATATTGGCCAATTAAAAGGGAGAATAATTAAGAACTAAGCTCATGGACTCTTTGAAAAAGGATAATGGACGGGATATCATGGGAATTGGGCTTTTAATGGGCTCAAAGCAAGGCTAATGATGGGCATAAGGTGAATAACCAACTTGGGGCTCATTAAGACAGCAAGAATAATGGTTCAACTTATAGGCCAGAATCGGGTGTCTATAGTTACTTTCTTATGAATGTGCATTGGATTTAAAACCTTTTCAAATGGATGTAAAATCAGCATTTTAAAATGGATACATAAAGGAGGATGTCTATGGAGAATAACCTCCTGGTTTTGATGATGTAGATTTTCCAAATCATGTTTTTAAATTGCAAAAAACATTATATGGTTTAAAGCAAACACCTAGAGCATGGTATAAAAGACTAAGTGCATTTTTATTAAACCATGGTTTTATCAGAGGACAGGTAGATAGTACATTGTTTATTAAGTCAAAAGTATATTGCTTGTGCAAATTTATGTAGATGATATAATATTCAGATCTACTGATGAATCTTTGTGCAAGTATTTTAAAAAGCTCATGCAGGGAGAATTCGAGATGAGCATGATGGGTGAGCTCAACTACTTTCTAGGATTACAAATCAAGCAAGGCAAAGAAGGTACACATATTTTTCAAGCAAACTATACCAAAGAATTATTGAAGAAATTCGGGTTTGACAATGCAAAACCACTATCCACTCCAATGAGCACATCTACCAGGTTAATTAGACAGTGATAAAGAAGGTTAGAAAGTTGATCAAAAACTTTATAGAGGTATGATAGGATCATTGCTTTATTTAACAGCTAATAGACCTGATATTTTATTTAGTGTATCCATGTGTGCAAGATATCAGGCTGATCCTAAAGAATCCCACTTAATTTCTGTTAAAAGAATTTTTAGATATTTAGCTAAAACTCATGATCTAGGTCTGTGGTATCCAAAATCATGTGAAACTAGCCTAGTTGGATATTCTGATGCTGACTATGTTGTATGAAAGGTAGATAGAAAGAGCACCAGTGGTAGTTGTCAATTTCTTGCAGGATGCTTGATTTCATGGTCTTCAAAGAAGTAAAATTCAGTAGGACTATCAACAACTGAAGCTGAGTACGTAGCTGCTGGGAGCTGTTGCACTCAACTCCTATGGATAAAATAATAGCTTGAAGACTATGGATTGCACATCAAGACCATCCCATTGCTGTGCGACAACACAAGTGCGATAAATCTCACCAAAAATCCAGTTCAACACTCCAGAACAAAGCACATAGAGGTTAGATATCATTTCATTAGAGATCATGTAGCTAATGGCAACATAAATATTTCATTTATAGATATATTAAATCAGTTAGCAGATATCTTTACAAAGGCCTTACCTGAAGAGAGAATTACATCTCTCAAAAGGGAATTAGGTATGTGTAATTTGTAAAAGATACGTCTGCATGAAACTGAAATAATAAATTTCAGAATAATATTAGCTCTTCTCGCTAAAATTTAAGCAAATCCTATAATAGCGTGCGTCATAAAGTATCATGACGTTTCAGAATACATTCTTTATTATTTGCATAATCCTCTCCTCTTTTGTCGTTATTCGCATTTATTGCTCTGCCGTTTCAAAAGCACCTTTATGTCCTGCCGTTAAAGCCCGAAATCCATGCCTTATCGATTTCATCTCTCCCTCTCTTCTTGTTCGACTTGCCTGGAGTGATAAACCCTATCGATTCCAGACCCCTCTCTGTGTGATTTCAAAGGATTTCTCTATTCCCGCCAAGATTTCTTGAGTGCTTCTATTACATTCCTTCCCACGATCCTCCAGAAACTTTCCATGTTCATTTCCATGGCAGCTTCTGGGAGTTCCGGCACCGTTGGTGGATACCGGGTCGTCTTCCTCACCGCAGAGTAGCAGGAAACATTTGCAGCAGTAAAGACCAAGCTGTGTGGTAACAAGGCAGTAGATATTGCTGATTTAGAGAAGAATGGGATGAATAGCATCGTAAAAGCCATAGAAAGGTTGAAATGGTCAAGAATGATCACAGTTTCAGAAGTTAGCTATCTGGACCTAGTCAAGGCGTTCTACACATGCCTGAAGGTAGAAGAAGATGGGTCCCTAACCTCCTCAGTAAAAGGTACACCTATTCATATCACTTATGATCTCTTGGAGAGTCTATTTGGCGTGTCTACCATTGGTCGCAGTGGAGTAGACAGTGTAGATGTCACGCCCCGATATTTAGAAGCGGAATAAATACCGAGGTGTGTGAATGATACAAATAGATGTATCACAGTTGAATAGTGCATAGTCATAATTTAAACGCAATAACACATTTGAGACTATAATAGGGTCACCAAAAGTATACTTTATTCCATTTCATTCAACTAGTTACAACCTTACATAAAAAGAACCAACTAAAGGGTCCCTTTATTCAAATGAAAATGTTTCACTAATACATAGACTACTCAAATATCTATTCCTAATACTTCATCTCCTCAATGTCGGGTTCTCATCACTCTTGCCATGCCCCATCGGACTCCCACCATGCCCTGGCATCCTTTTCCAATTGCAAAGTCGCTAGCAGTACTTTGTTCTGGTCTGTGCATTGCATGACCCTGAATATCCTTTCAATTTCCTTAACCCAGTGTTCAGCAACATCCGGGTCAGTACTCCCTTCAAACCTAGGCGGATCCATACTTCGGAAATTCCGATGGAGATCATCGGCTCCGCGGTTACCTCCACCCTGGGTGGCTTGCAGGATAGCCTGAGTCAAGTTCTGTATTGTTTGTTGCATGTTTCTAGCCTGGGCACGTTCAGCGGCCATTGAGGTAATAAGTACCTTCAAGATAATAATATGAGTCAGTCATTTAAATATATCACATGTGACTTCTATTCCCATGGCTCTACCTAAGCTCACATTAGGTACGACAGATTTTGACTCGTGTGATCTAGTTTCATTCTATATTCCTATTCCCTTGGACTCTAAAGTTCAGGCTCTGATACCAACTGTCACGCCCCGATATTTAGCAGCGGAATAAATACCGAGATGCGTGAACGATACAAATAGACGTACCACAGTTGAATAGCGCAGAGTCACAATTGAACATAAGAACATGTTTGAGACTATAATATGGTCACCAAAAGTATACTTTATTCCATTTCATTCAACTAGTTACAACCTTACATAAGAAGAACCAACCAAAAGGGTTCATTATTCAAATGCAAATGTTTCACTAATACATAGACTACTCAAATATCTATTCCTAATACTTCATCTTCTCAACGTCGGGTGCTCATACTCTTGCTCTGCTCCATCGGACTCCACTGGTTCCTCATCACTACCTGAAAAGGACAGGATGATAGGGTGGGCGAACTATCTCTGTAGGATTTACATCTCAATATTGTGCGGGTACTAATATACATGATTAACATTTTAAATAGGCAAGATATGCATATGAACATGATGACAATGCATGCTTTTCTAACAAGTTGAATAGCGGAATAGAATGGATGTCATATCAAATCAATTATCGAATTGCATATACAATGGACATGTAGTTCAAGAGTAGAATCATATCAAAAGGAATTGGCCATACAGATATCATGTATTCACATGAATAGACGTATCATATCAAATCTTATCATATCATATCAAATCAAAGTTATCATATCATATCAAACGAAGGCACATTCTCACAAATCTTACATATCGTATCAGTGCCATGCCAAGCACCACAAGTCCATACTCCGCGGTTAATAAGTTCCTTGGGGCGCTCTTCCCCAGGACCAGACAGGGCCCCTATTGCACAGGCATTATTCAAATGGACCGAAGTCCCATATTGTGCTGAGCAAACATATACATATTATGGCCACAGAGTTTCAATGACAAACTCATGGTAATAGGGACATGATCATTCATAGAGTCAAGGTGTGACATATAGCTCAAGAGAACAAATGGGCAGTATAACAACGTATCTTATGTTTCATAATTCATTAATGTCTTGACATGAGAGTGACTAATGACAGATCGTACGTGGAACATGTGCTCTCTATCTCCAGGGTACTTTATGGTACAACCAGCTCGGCCTCTATGTGGGAATCCATAGAGAGCAGAGACTTACGAAGCTCTTAAGGAAAAGATCGCTAATCTTGCCGATTCGGAATGACCGGCAGAGAGCTTTCAATTCCCCAAGAAGGGTGTGCCTATTCGTGCAAAGGTGTAAGTGACGTGTCATGGATCTTTCCTAACATGTATGCAATATGAACAAATAACTGAAACATCGGAAAGCATATAACTTAAAGAAACTCATATACAAACCATGATGAAACACTTTAACTAAACACGCCTACGCTAACATGTGTTCACCCATACATTCACATCATATTCTTATCATGTCCAATTGACAATAAGTAAGATCACAAGATAATCAAATGAACATAAGGTCAATCACATTTACACATTAGAATCATATTCATATCATTACCACTTTCAAATTGATGGATTTCTTTTAGGCCAATGCACACTATGGAACACTATGCAACATGCTGACGGACCACAAAGACTAACATGTTGACTGACTGACTGAAAAGTACAGCCTCGGGTTGGCCTATGAATAGCGTCCAACACAGTGGATGTTTTTACAAAATAGTGTACAGGTAAACAGGTCAAACGGTGCAGAAAATAAATTGCGTCAGCCTACATGGCCGCCTTTCAAGCTAAATCACGTCGGGGTATAGCGACGCCTTACAGGAAATCATTAAATAATCTGATGGGCGGGAAGACTGCCTGAATCGTGTCCGGGGATCCCGCTACGATTCAGACCTGCACAGACTCCTAGGCAGGTGCGAAGTCTCACGCGGCAGTTGACCTGTCAGCGCGAGAATCACGTCGCCTCTCATGGATGCCTTTTAGTGGATCACGTCGGACCTGGCCGATCCGATACCAGGTGCTGGAATCGCGTTGCCTGGTCCGGACGTGATTCCAAGCCTTAACTCGAAAAAGTAGAAAAATCAACTAATCCTCTTACCATACTTGTATCTCTCTATCTAATGATATTTAGACAAACTTTCCAACATAAACAATGAATAGAACAACTAGTAGAAGAAATTTTATGTTGAGGGTTTGACCTAATTCGGCCTTGAATCTTGTGAAAAACATGGAGAACATAGAAGCCATGTGCAACTCGAAACACAGTATCATGCAGTGACTCTCTTACCATGCTTATAACTCTCTAACTAATGACATTTAGACAAAATGTTTAACATCAAAGATGAAGAGGACTACTAGTAGCATAACTGTTATGATGGGGGTTTAGTCTAATTCAGTCTCAAATCATGTGCATAATAAGACGAATGTATAAAGCCCTAACTGTGCGTGACTTAGGGAAAACGACTAATACTCCATGTATACTCCATGAAAATTAGGCAAATTAAGTGAAAATGAACCTAGACTCGAAGATCTACAAGATGGTATGTGTTTCATTTAATCTTGTCCCGAGAACACTTACCTTTGAATGCTAAGAACTCCCTGCAGGTTTCTGGGTTGATGCAGAACGAGGTTGAGGAAGACCACGTTTTCCCCAGCCGTTCTCCTCTCCTCCAGTGCCCTAGGCTTGCTGCTCACGACCCCAACCTATTTCTAAACCTTCCCCAAACTTTTTGTGATGAACTCTTATAGTTTTAGGGTGTATTTACATGTCCTAATGGGACTAGGAAAGGGGGCTGCGAATTCTGCTTTCTACTTTCCAAAATTTGGGATTCTCTCACCCAAAGGAGGTAACTACACCATGGAAAGTGTCATACAGGGTTGGCCACGATTTGGCTTGCCATGCATGGCCATTACCACTAATTTTAACCCTAATTTGCCCTCCCTAATCACTGCATATTTACATACACGAATTTCTGGGTATTTTCTTATCCTAAATTTTATCCTTGGGCCAAATGTGCTCCATTGGCCCAATCTTATTAATGAGTTATTAATACATGATGTTGGAAGTCTCTCCAATATGTTTATTTAATGTATGGTCAAGTTATTTTTCCGTGTTAACAATTTTCCGACTTAGTTTCCTAATTCGGGTAACTTGGTCATGTGTGACGTACACTCGGCCAATCAGATTTTTCGTTACACGAATTCCTTCGTGGAACGCTTAGGGATAATATTTGAGGTTGGTTTATAATTTTTACAGAACTTTCCAATGTGTTTTCTCACGTACGATAGTGGTGCGTAAGTTCTACCATTCCGATAATATGGAAGTTATTTATTTACTATTTTCATACTTGAATTTGTTCATGGGTCATAAGTTCTCCATTGATCCGATTGCTTTTATGGACTATCCCCACATACTGTTCGGAGTTCACCATAAATTTCTCATTTAGTTTATGATCTCATTTTATACACCTGATAATGGGTTGTCCAACTTATTTCCTAATTACAATAATAAGTCACACTAACTCTTAAATATACCCCAAATGACTTTTATTGACCCAAATTTCTTGATGGTTCATTAGAGGATATTATTTGAAGTCCATCTATGATTTTTATTTAATTTTCTGACTCATCTAAATATGTGTGATAATGATTTCCGACTATTCCCTAATTACGACACTCAGTCGTAAAATGCCTTAAACTTGGACCATCCGATTTTCCTTGCACCAATTATATGTGGGTCATTAGGGAGTATTATTTAGAGTTGTACTATGGTTCTTATGAAATTTTCTAATGGGTTTTTGCATGTACGCTTATGGCACGTACGTTTTTGTTATTTCCCTAATATTGATTTTATCATTTTCAATTTATTTATAATTACTGAATTTCTGGGGTGTTACAGTAGATATTCATGCCAAGGGGCTAGGCATTATCGGAACAGAGTACAAATTAAAGGATAGAAAGATAGATATTAATCAATTGAATGTGTTCAATAGGATTCTTCATTTCATTGTCTACCAGATTCTAGTACCAAGGAGTGCCACTTTCTCAACTTGCCCTAAGGTCGATTCTGATATGATGTTTTGGGCTATTCAAAATCAAGATATAAATATGGCTCAAGTGATAATTGAAAGAATGAGATTTGGAGCAGAGATGATATGGGACAGGAAGAACAAGCTGAATGTGTCTCTTTCATATGCACATTTATTGACTAGAATATTCAGGCATTTCAATATTGATTTGAACAGAGAAGTAATGGAGAAGATGGGCTAACCTATTCGGTCCAGGAACCTAAAGAAGAGTGGATTTTCACTAGTAGGGAGTGTGTGGACCAAGACCTCCATGGTAGAAGGAGAGGTTATTATAGGTGAAGCTTCTATAGTCCGAGAAATTCCAGTGGTCCAAGAAGAGGAAGAAGAAGTCAGAATTGAAGAACTAGTGGCAAGTGCTAGAAGAATAGAAGAGATTGATCCTTAGCACATTGAGTCCGTTGGGCGGCCATCTAAGGTTGAGACCCCCTCGACAATTATTACATCTGTAATTGAAGAAGTGTTAGAAACTATCGCTAGTACTCAGGGGGAGCAGAAAGAAATTCATGAAGAAATCCCTCAAATTTTTCTTGTTGAAAATGCCACTATTGGAGTTAGCTAGGGAGCTGCTGTTTTAGAAGATGTGGTACCAGAACACACAGAAGAAAATCTTGCAGGAGATGTTCCCATTGCTCCAGTTGGAAATTTTACTGAAGAAGCCAGTATTGCAATAGCCAGTTCAGAAGATGTGGCACTAGGCCACATAGAAGATGTTCAGATGAAGGATGCTCCAACTCAGGGGGAGCATATGGTTGAAAAGGATGCAGAAATTCAGGGGGACCCCACAGCTAGTGCCCCTGTTAATCTATTCTAAGAAGGTCTTGTGGAAAGCACCTCTGATGGTGCTGAAGATATTATTATGGAGCCAGCTATCGGCTCAGGCAGTAAAGGCAAGGGTTTGGCCACAAAGATTCCATTGCTCACCAAAAAGGCACACCGCAAATCCCACAAGAAGAAGAAGCTTAAAGTGAACATGAAGCCTATAATTGGAAGATTAAATGCACAAGGGGAGATCTTATGCTTTGTACAGTTTGACATTTCTTCCATTTTTGTTAGTCAGAGCACTGCAACCAAAGAGATTGGAGGAGTCAAGGTTGAACTCCAAGAGATGAAGGGTGAGCTGGGAAGCCTAAAGCAATTAGTAGCAGATCTTTCAGTATTTGTGAGGGCACAATTGCCTATTCCTGTCCCTCCTGCTCCCACTCAACCCATGCCAGAAGACAATTCAGGGCCATCAGGGCCAAGAAATGAAGAGGAAGTCTGACCATCAGGCCCCTTTGAAGAAGCAATCCCGCCATCAGGGCCAAATGTTGTTGAGGAATAGTCTGCACAGGAATCAGGGCCTCCAGGGTCGTCTATGGAAGAGTCTGGGCCAGCAGGGCCAGTGGTGGAAGAGTCTGGGCCATCAGGGCCAGTGGAATTGAAGCAGAGCAAGTCAGAGTTGAAGATCCAGTAGAAGCTACTGTTGTGCCCCCAGAGCCTCCTGTTCCTTCACCTCTCAAGACTCCAGCTCCTTCTTCTCCACCCTCCTCATCCACTGCCCCTGCAACCTTCAAACAACCCCTTCCAAAACACATCTCCTCACCAACCCCATTTCCTCCAACCTCTTCTTCTTCTCCTACTTCGCACACCTCCATTCCTCCTCCCTTATTTGAGGAACCTCCAGCATCATCTTCTTCAGCTGGACCCTCCTCCTCTGGTCCCTCATCTGCACCACCTCCTCCTACTTCTTTCTATTCTCTTCATCCACCCACTCCATCATTCATAACTATCATTCCAGAGGGAGCTCGCATTCAGGGTGAGGTCATTCAGGACATTAAAGATGAGTTTGAAGAAGCAATTCTTCACTCAATCCTGCCCGTTGGCACCCATATCTATAGGACAGGCTTTTCTAGTCCTGCTCCTAAAAAGAGGAAAGTCTCAAAGGACCTTGCTCTCTCCTCTGAACCTCGTTTTCCCCCTCTTTGGTTCTCTCTTTCTGTTGAAAATAGAAGGAGATCTCTTTACTGTGAATTTTTGCAAAATTGTGCATTTGCTACCATTTTTAGCCTCCCTCACCTTAACCTCACTGACCACCTCCATATTGTTCTTCCTCTCTCCCATATATCAAAATCAGATCAGTCCAAAATCTTTTCCCTTGCTGAGTCCAAGACTGAAGACCAGTGGGCTAGGGGCCATCAGTCTCTCTACCAATAGTTTCTACTTGCAAGATCTGAAAGGTTTCCCCCTTCAGACCATCCTCTTACTCTGTCAGAGTGGTTTGTCCTTCACCACAGAAAGTCTTGGGGCCCTTTCATCCAAAGGGAGATCAAATTGGTCCGGCACTTCCAAATGTTCCAAGACTACAGATTTGTCAACAAATTGCCAGAAGTTCAGATTGGTCAGTTCAGGGGAGCCATCGCTCAGTTGAGAACTGAAAACTCTGTTAATACCTCCCTTCAGGTAGATTTTGCTACTCTCAAGCTACTAGAAGTGGTCTTTCTTCCCAAGCTTCATTCCTTGCTCATGGACTCTGCGGTTAGAACTGTTATCTTTGAAAGATTTGCTAGAGTAATGGCCAGAATCACAATCTGTCAGGGTGCTCCTCTTGCCTTCCACAGATTCATATTCTGTGAATATCATAGAGGAAACATCAAGTCTAAAGTTCTAGCTCCTCTTCTATCTGAATGTGAAAGGCTCTCTCCCTCTGATTGGGAGAAGCACTATCATCAGGCTGCTCTTCAATTGGAAGCCTTGAACTCCTCTTTGTTCAATTCAGGCAAACCTCTTCTGTCTGCTAATGAATTTCTGGATCTCAATTCCATCCATTTGGCTCAAGATTATTTTGCCATTTGGGTTAAAAGATATAAGGTTTATGTACCTTTGAAGAAGGACCTACAGCAGCAGCAAATCTTCTACCCAATTTCCATTGATCAGTTTTTGCAGCAAGCCAGTTTTGGAACCACCAGTTCTTACAAGATGTCTCTTGGAAAGGATGAGTATGCCAATTTCCTAGAAGCTCAGAGGCAGCTCCACATCTAGAGAATGGTTCCTATTATGGGGCCTTCCTACACTATAGCTTAGGGTGCATTCCAAATCTATTTTGAAGAATAGGAATGCAAGGCTTGGCCGATCATCACTCGCCATAGCTCTCTCTTGTCACCTATCTTCTACATCCCTATACCCCCTCAGTAATCAAATATAGTGGTTCTGTTGGCTCCCATTTATCTTTCTTCTCTTCTTTTCTTGAGTTCTTACTTTTCTTTTTGCTTAATGACTAAAAGGGAGAGAAAATACATTATTCTGAAATACATTCCTTCAATTTATCAAATTCATCTAAATTTAGACAGCAAATTTATTTAAATTCATTTCAGTACTTTACATTTTTATGCTATGTTTTGTCATCACCAAAAAGGGGAGATTAATGATCAGTCCTTCCCCATATATAATTTTATTTATTATATATAATTTTGGTGATTAACAAATCCTTAACAAATATTTTCTAACAATCTTTTCTGAAGTTCATCCACAGGAAATAATGCAAGCAAAATCTGTGAGTTATTCTCACACTGTTATTTAAAGTTCAGAGCATGCATTTCTTCTAAGTACACATCGATTTCCTTGATAGAACATCGGTTTCTTAAGAGAAATAACGATTTCGGTCTCACATCGATTTCTTAAGAGAAATAACGATTTTGATCTCACATCGATTTCATAAGTGAAATAACGATTTCGGTCTCACATCGATTTCATAAGTGAAATAACGACTTCGGCCTCACATCGATTTCATAAGTGAAATAACGATTTTGGTCTCACATTGATTTCATAAGTAAAACAACGATTTGATCATTGTAACGATTCGTTAAGGAAAATAACGATTTGATCGCTATAACGATTTGCTTTCACTTAAATAACAATTTGATAGCAAATAACGATTTGCCTTTACTTATACACAACGATTTCCTTATCATTAACAACGATTTCACTTTATATACATGAATCACATCCATTTTACCATGGATTTTATTTATGTACATATCATTGATTTCATGTTTACATCAACTTTTTTCACAACGATTATGTTTTGAATGTATTGTCATACATTTTTATTATTATTATCTTTCCTGATAAATTTGTAAATATCTATTCTCTATGATATTCAAACATATTTTCAAACACTGTGGAATTCAAGTTTTCCCGTGTATATCTTTATATCTTGCACCACATAACATTTATTGTGACTGAACACTTCTCTGCATGTCACATATCTGTGTGCCTTCTATACCTGTGTTTCTATTACAAACACCTTTCAGGGTGACAGAATGGCATTTCTATTTTGATGTATATCCTTATAGCATGTCTTCTAACGTTGACTGACAGCATAGAGACAGTCTAGCTGTCTGTGCCTTGGTATTTATTACGTGCAGGTCTTTGCCAGTGCCAGATCTCACAACGTTGGACAACCTAAAGAGAAAGATATCTAGATGAATCTTCTCCTTGCATATTTGTCTTCCAGAGCATTAAATGACTGCAAGCATACATGTTCCACACTTCGGACCATGCAGTCTAACGTGCTTCAAACATAGAGACAACGGACACTTCAATGAACACTTCAACAGATATATTTTTCAAGAGAAGATATATAGAAGACTGATGACTCCATAAAGAATATAAGAAATGGATACACACAAGATACACACCTTGAATCTACCAAGAACTTGCGAGTATCAGCAAAGAGAGAGCTCATTTGTTTCATTCCAAAACCTTTTAGCTCTCAGCTCTCCTTTTCATTTGCTTAGCCTTTGGAGAGCTTTTGTAGTTCTGAGAGATTTTCTTGTTGAAAATCTTTGTCTCTTAGACATTGCCTCAGATCAAGCAGTTTCCTATAAGCTTGGTCTAGGGGCCATTTGCCTTTTTACACAATTCTTTGTGTGTTCTTCTTCGATTGTGAAGAGAAGACCTGTTGGAAATAGGTGGTTGTTATTCCCTTCATTGAGGAAGGAAGACATGTGTATCAGGTGGTGATTTGTACCTCTTCGGGGATAGAAGAGAAGGCCAGCTACTGCTGGATGTGTAAAAGTCCTTAAGGGGGATAGTACCCTTGGTTAGAGAAATCTCAAGTTGTTGCTTAGGGACTGGATGTAGGACTCCTTGGGATAGGAGGTCCGAACCAGGATAAAAATCTCATGTTGTTGTATGATTGGTTATTTGTCTTAACTCTCACTAACACTAACTATCTATCTTAGTGTTTTTCTGTTAAGCATTTTTATTGACAGGTTTTCTTCAAAAAGATTTTTTAGCAATCCATTCACCCCCCCCCCTCTGGGCTTGCTATCTGGGCAACAAATCTGATAGCATACACCTCTAGACAACTAAAGATACATGAAGTAAATTATCTTGTTCATGATTTAGAGTTGGCAGCTGTGGTGTTTGCCTTAAACATACGGTGACACTACCTATATGGTGAACAATTTAAGGTATACTCAAACCACAAGAGTCTGAAGTATCTCTTTTCACAGAAAGAACTCAACATGAGGCAAAGGAGGTGTTTGGAGTACCTAAAGGACTTTGATTTTTCCATATAATACCATCCCGGAAAAGCCAACTCCGTAGCAGATGCTTTGAGCAGAAAGCTCGTGGTGTCACTGGCCAGCCTAATGGTTGGGGAATGGTGATTACTAGAGCAATTTGCTAACTTGGACTTGAACGTAAAAGAGGGAGATGATCATGTGTTGATCTCCAATATCAGCATACAATCGGACCTTTTCACAGAGATCAAGAAACTGCAAGATAATGACCCTATGCTAGTAGAGATCAAGGAGAAGATTGATCAAAGGTCGGACTTCGCCATAACTAAAGATGGTAGATTGGCGTTCAAGGGAAGAACATGTGTACCTGATAATGAAGAACTCAAGAGAAAGCTGATTACAGAAGCTCATAAATCTAGATATACAATCCATCCTAGAGCCACTAAAATGTATCAAGATGTAAAAATAACTTATTGGTGGTCGAATATGAAAAGAGAAGTAGCTGAGTGCGTAGCACACTGCTTGACTTGTCAGCAAGTTAAGACAGAACATCTTAGGCTAGCAGGTGTGTTGCAACCTGTAAACATACCTGAGTGGAAGTGGGAAAGCATTGGGATGGAGTCTATCATGGGAATGTCTAAGACTAGGGGAGGACTTGATGTTGTATGGGTAATCGTGGACCGATTGACTAAGTCGGCTTACTTCTTGCCTATAAAAAGTAAGTGGTCTGTAAATGTGTTGGCAGCATTATACATTAAAGAGGTGGTTAGATTACATGGAGTTCCCTCATGATCCATTGTGTCTGATAGGGATCTGTGTTTCACATCACACTTCTGGAGAGAGTAGCAAACGGCGTTGGGCACTAAGCTAAATTTTAGCACTGCCTTCACCCCCAGACAGATGGACAGACAGAAAGGACAAACCAAATTGTGGAAGATATGCTCTGAGCCTGTGCCATCGATTTTGAAGGGTATTGGAATGATTAACTGTCTTTGGTTTCATTTGCATACAATAATAGTTACCAAGTAAGCATCAAGATGGCACCATTTGAGGTGTCATATGGCCGAAGTTGCAAGTCACCTGTGTGTTGGGAAGAGGCAGAAGAGAGGCAATGGCTGGGGCCTGAAATAGTACCTGACACTACTCAGAAGATTCAACTTATTCGGGAATGTCTCAAGATAACATAGTCAAGGCAGAAGAGTTATGCCGATAGAAGGCAAAGAGATTTAGAGCTTCGAACTAGAGACCATATATTCTTAAAGGTATCACCTTCGCGAGGAATTTGAAGGTTTGGAATTAAAGGGAAGTTGAGTGCCAAATTCGTAGGCCCTTTTGAGATCCTTAAAAGGGTTGGTGAGGTAGCCTACAAGATAGTGTTACCCCCACAGTTGGTAGGTGTACATAACGTCTTCCGCGTATCTATGCTGAGGAACTATGTTTATGATGTTGAGCATGTGATACAGCATGAGGACTTGGAGCTACGAAAGGACTTAAACCTATGTTGAGAAACCAATAAAGATCTTGGATCGGAAACTGCTACAACTATGGAATCGACCAATACCTATGGTTAAGATCCGGTGAAGCAGACGAGGAGTTGAAGAAGCTACTTGGGAATCAGAGGAAACAATGAGGAAGAATCACCTCGAGCTATTCCCAGATACAATACTTAAATAGATGTAATACATGAATTTGGGGACCAAATTCTTTTAAGTGGGGGAGGGTGTAGCAACCTGGATTTTTGTAAAATCATGATAAATAGAAAAGTTATTATCACGTGCAAAAATTCATTTGAATAAAATGAAACTCCATATGTATGAACCAAATAAAATTTTATGACGATAAATAAGGAAATCGTGGTAAATCGTACATATTAGTCATAATATAGCGGTAAGAGCCGGGAACCCGATAAGGTTAGAAATGCATTATTGCATATACATAACCCCAAAGACCATCAAATCAAACATGATAACTAGACTCATAAGAGTTTATTGGGCTTAGTGTGTGGCTTCAATGAGCCTAAAATAGTAAAATTAGTATTTAATTTGAAATACCCATTTAATAAGTTAATTAATGGATCAATAAGTCCAATTGGGCCATGAACATGGGCTAAAACCAAAGTTAGCCATAACCCATAATGGATGAGAGTCTTTCCAACCAAAACCCTAAAGAAATTCAGAGTTGGAGGCTCCAAGGAAGGAAATAAACAAAAGAAAACTTGTAACTAGGAAGTTAGAGTCTCATTAGGACTCCTAATGACCTATTCCCTTAAAAACAACCAAATTCCCTTCTTTGGCTAACCTAGCTTGCTACTAAGGAGGCTTTGGACATAGGAGAAGGCTGAAGGAAGGAGGAGAACGAGAGAATTCGGTGTTTTACCCTATTTTTCCACAAAGTTCATGCAAGGAATCCTAGAAGACTAAAACAACAAAAAGATAGGAAATCTCTCGAGCTAAATCTAATTAAATGACCCCATGGGTACTTCTTGATATCGGGAATCTCATGAACATATTTTCCCTAATTCTTATCATGTGGTTTACTCGTATTTCATGTTACGAAGTTCATGTTCATGTTCTAACCGACCCATCATGTTTCCCTCAGATCTTTGTCCATACTCCATCTCATAGTGTGAAACCTTTACTGTAGATACTATTTGATATCCTGAACACGTTGATACCTTTTTCCCCAATTTTCATTTGTGTATCTTATGCAAATTAATCAATCCATGCTCATTGTGTTACAACTCTGTTCTTCGTGAAAGACCTTAGTGGTATCACGTTGAAACCAGTATGCAAACCTAATTACTCGTCATTGTTGGTAATTCTCCATGTCTACTTTCGTTTCCCCTAAGTTTCATAATTTTTCATCATGTATATGTGGAGTATTTTACTTTTTAGGATCACTGTGTCATGTTCCATTGAAGAACAACCTGAATCCCAAGACATCTGTTTTCCTTTTTTGGGCTTGGACTCAGACCCTGAGATCGCGACGACCCGATACGTTTGTTGTGACACAGTTCCTGTCACCTTCAGATCGCGACCGACCGATACATCGTGTTCATCATCTGTCTATCAGAGACCCTCTCATGTTCTTTGTTGGACCCTATCGCGTTCTCTACATACCCCGTTAGGTTCTAAGTGGGGGTATGTCACGTTCTCAGGCTTTGTCATAAAAGTGGAGTTTGTTTGGAAGTATGTGTCATGAATGGTAGTGTAAAAATGTTACCCTCTGCTTACAACTGTTAGTGTAGCGTATTGACCATTCGGATCTTGGCTTAATGGGTTTGGAGGTCAGTGTGTGGCCCATTATTGTCTGTTACAGGTGTTTACATAGGTTTTCGGGGCTTTGTGGGCCGACAATTTGGGCCCAAAGCACCCGTTGGTTCACTGTTTGTGAACGCGACAGGGCTAGGTGTCGCATTCTGAATGCGATGGCCCTGAGTGTCGCGTTTTGGTTACCGCTGTTTGAGGTCTTCGTCTGCATATCCGCCGTGTGTCGCGCACTGGGCGGCTTGCTGACGTCGTCAGTAGGAAGGCGATGGCCTCCTACGTCGCGTTCTTGTCGCGACAGAAGGGTGCGTCATGTTCTCAACTGTGAGGCATTTTCAGAAGAGGTCGGACGAACAGAGCTCAGAAAGCTCTGCTCGGCCGGGGAGGAGGTTTTGTGGAGGATCTTAGGACGATTCGGAGTTTTGGCATCGTTTTCGGCGTGGTCTCACCGCGAGGACGTGCTACGGAGTAGGGGAAATGCCGGGTGGTTATCGTTCTTCACGTTCTTCGCAAAGGTAGGGAGATTCTGTTCTATTTTACATTGCGGATTGTGTGTGATGCATGTATGGCTTGTTAATGGCTTTATAGATGCTAGATATCATGCTAGGGCATCGTATAGAGCATGAATAATCGATGGTTTCGGTGTTTTACATGCCATGTGTGGGAAATCCAGAGATGGGATCCTGAATTAGGGTTTCGCTTGTGAAGGCAATGGTCCTAAGTGTCGCGATCTGAACACGACAGACCGACCCGTCACGTTCTACTTCCGAATGTGACATATCGAAGGGTCGCGTTCTGAAGGCGACCTGTGACCCTGTCGCGTTAAGGGTTCCGAGGGCTATATGTTTATGTATGGTTATATTGTTATTGGATTATCGTTATGTGTTGTGTATGATATTGATAAGCGGTGCAATGGCACCTGTAGAGCTCGAGGAGCGAATTATTCTTGTGGTTGTCGTGGTGTTCACGTGAATTATGTGTTGTGTTCACGTGGTTTGTGTGTGCGTGGCGAGTAGTGTAATGCCTACCGTGGTTACCTCTCCAGTTGGGAGCCCCAGGTTTTGTGTGAGCCAGGCACGTTAGTGCTTGGGGCTTGTCCCGGTACTTGTGTACCGTCGAGCTCTATGTCATCTTCTTGGACACCCTCGCTCTTGTGTAGAGTTGTACGTCTGGCTGAGGGAAAGATGGCAGTGGCATAGTGGCTATGAGATTTTGTGTTTTGTCGCTTGTAGCGCGCTCGTGGTTGGGGGTTACGGACACCAGTAGACGTACTGGGCCCCAGCTAGTCCTGTTTTCCAGTGCCTCACTTTAGGGTGCTCAGGCTAGAGACCCTAAAGGTGGCAGACATGGACCTGCGGTAGTGTGGTCCGCAGGAGTGGTGTTGGTTGGTCTCCAAAGTTCCTTGACTTGTTTTAGTGGAGCGGCAGCTGGACCTTTTGTCCTTAGCTGTGAGACTGAGAGGTAGTCCTATGTGGTTTGTCCGAGTTGGTTGTTGGTGTCGCGAACTAGTCTTCGTGACTCGAGTGTGGCGTTTACTTACTTTAGCACGTACGCTTGGGGTGGTTTGCCATCTATTTATTAAAGGTTGAGTTCTGTTAACGGCATGCGGTAAGTGGTGTTTACAGCTTTGATATCCTGAGAAGGCAGCTTTATAAATTGCTAGCGTAGCTTCCTGTTTCTTTACTTTCGAGTTTGGTTTTGTTCGGCTTTTGGGGGAGTTTCCCTATTGAGCCAGTGACTCGTGAGGCTCACCTCTACTTCTTTCAGGTGAGGGAGAGCAGAAGGCTTCTCGTCCCTCTTCTAGTTCGGAGCCGCACCGTAGCGGAGTTGGGTCTACACCACCAGCAGTGTAATTTTCTTTCTTTGTATACCTCAGGGTATGCCCCAGGTCATTCTTGTAGTTGTGTTTGGTTACAATTGTGAAAAAGGCTATGTATATTTCATATAAATATTTGTGAGATGGAAATCTTATATATATTTGAGTTGTTTCCTTTATATTTCTACGGACTTGTGAATGGTATCCCTTGCGCGACAGCACGATCGCGGGAGGCAAAGTCGGGTCAGGTCCGTTATTAGGTTAACGGGTTTGAACGACGAGGACTGCTACAATTGGTATCGGAGCAAGGTCCGTGTGAATATAAAGGAATCGCAAATTTGCATAGCCTATTCACTACTTTAGCCCATTGCTGGTAGTTGACCCTGGTTTTTGTATTGATTTGTTGCATGTTGTGTGGTTGGAATAATATTTGTGCAGGATCAGAAATGGCAGACAGGAGAGATTGGGGAGGTGGTGGAGATGAGCCAGAGGAGACGACACAACAGATGATAGAGATATTGTGGGAAAGCATCACAGATATTCGGACGAGGCTGGATCACCAGACACCAATACAGCCGATAACTGGGGTTCCGCCAATTGTGGAGGAAGCAGTACCAGTGGCACCACCCCCACCCCCACCAGTTGTTGAGGTACCACCCGTAGTACCTGTACCTCTTGGAGTACCAGCACGGATAGTCAGTGTGGAGGATCCAACAACACTAGTAGAGAGGTTTTTGAGGTTGCAGCCACCCACATATTGAGGAGGTCCAAACCCCGACATAGCAGAGCACTGGGTGCATGAAATAGAGAGAGTTTTTGTGATTATGAGGTGTTCACAAACTGATAGGGTGTTACTAGTTGCCTAGTGGAGATTGAAGATGCAGACGACTTTTGCAGGAAGGACAGAGGAAACCATTACTTGGCCAGAATTTCTAGAGGTATTTAATGATATCTTCTTTCCAGTTCAGACACAGCACGCAAAGAGGGAGCAGTTCCAGACATTACAGTAAGGGAACTTATCGGTGCTAGAATATCAGATGAGGTTTATGGCGTTGAGTAGATATGCTCCATATGTGGTTACTGATAACACAATGATGGTGGAATATTTTATTCAAGGATTGCGACCAGAGCTTCAGGATGCAGTTATTCTTTTAATGTGCAAGACAGTGGAAGAAGCAGCACAGAGAGCAGCAATTCTAGAGAGGACTGTGCAGGCTAGGCAGTCTGGAGGAGCAGGGACAGGTAGCTTTCGGCTTCCGCAACAGTCCACAGGTATTAGCAAGGGTAAGGCACCCTCAGGAGCATCATCGTCCTCAGGATTTGCAAAGTGGGGTGGTAAAATAAAGAAAATGTTTAGAGGACGAGGAGGTGGCAGGCAGCAAAGTTTTTAGCCAGGTGTTCAGTAGGGCCGAGGTACTAGACCAACGCCAGAGGAGTCGCAGCAGAGTACAGTAAGGCAGCCCAAGGCTTATCTGAGTTTTTCGGTGTTATAATTGTGGGCAGTCAGGGCATTTAGCTAGGAATTGGCTGCTTCCTGGGGAGTACAGCTATGGAAGAGGAGCACCACAGCAACAACAGTCATTTCAGCAGCTAGCAGAGCGAGGTAGAGGTGCACCTTTCCAGAGAGGAGGACGAGGTCGAGTTATGGTAGTCACCAGAGCTCAGGTAGAGGCATCCAATTTAATTGAAGGTATATTACGTCTTTTTGACTTTTCTGCTAGAATATTAATTGATCTGGGTGCTTTGCATTCATTCATTTCCGAATATTTTCTGGATAGCATGATACATCCTCTAGAAGAAAGGCAGTGTGAGTTGACTGTAGAGATTCCCTTAGGAGGTTATATGCTTACTTCCTGTTTCCTAGATGAGGTTCCAATAATTATTCAGGGGAATCAGATGCCAGCGAGGTTATATGCACTTTCATTGAAAGATTATGATGTGATTTTGGGGATGGATTGGCTGGAAGCCTATGGGGGCGATGGTGGATTGTAGGAAGAAGAAAGTGAGATTTTGCAGGCTTGGTGGAGTAGTGTTTGAATTTCAAGGTATGCCCTTTTACACTCCCAAGTTTATTATTTCTGCACTTAAAGCTAGAAAGTTGATGAATGCTGGGTGTATAGCATATCTTGCTTCGGTTAGTTTAGTAGAGGTAGATAAGTATGTAGAAATGGTACTTGTAGTTCGAAAATTTGTAGATGTGTTCCCAGAAGAGTTGCCAGGGTTGGCCCCACATAGAGAAGTGGATTTTACAGTTGAGTTGCAGCCAGGCAGTATGCCTATTTCTAAAGCACCTTATAGAATGGCACCGGCAGAATTGAAAGAATTAAAGAAGCAATTGCAGGGATTGTTGGAGAAAGACTTTATTAGACCCAGTCATTCGCCATGGGGAGCACTAGTGTTGTTTGTTAAAAAGAAAGATGGTAGTTTAAGAATGTGCATTGATTACAGACAATTGAACAAGGTGACAATTAAGAATAAGTATCCACTTCCCAGAATAGATGATTTATTTGATCAGCTTTAGTCAACTAAAGTATTTTTCAAGATTGACTTGAGGTCAGGATATCATCAGTTAAGAATTAAAGAGGAAAACATTAATAAGACAGCTTTCAGGACAAGATATGGGCATTATGAGTTTGTGGTTATGCTGTTTAGGCTAACCAATGCGCCAGCAGCTTTTATGAATTTGATGAATAGGATATTCCACCCGTATCTGGATCAGTTCATTGTGGTATTTATTGATGATATTTTGATGTATTCAGCATCAGAGGAAGAGCATGCAGCACATTTGAGGATCACATTGCAGACTCTACATGATCATCAGTTGTATGCTAAGTTTAGTAAATGTGAGTTTTGGCTGAAGGAAATTTAGTTTCTGGGTCATGTAATTTCAGAAGGGGTTTTAGTTGATCCGGCCAAGGTAGAGGCTATAATGAAGTGGGAAGAACCAAAGACGGTGACGGAGATTAGAAGCTTTCTGGGATTGGCAGGATATTACAAGTGGTATATTCAAGATTTCTCGAAGATAGTAGCTCCAATGACAAGATTGACAAGGAAAGGAGTACCATTTGTGTGGTCTTCGGATTGTCGCCGCAGTTTTACAGAATTGAAGAAGAGGCTTACCATAGCACCCATATTGGAGATTCCTTTAGACAGTGGAGGATTTGTATTGTATATAGATGCATCTAAAAGAGGATTGGGAGTAGTGTTAATGCAGCATGAGAGTGGTAGCCTATGCATCCAGGCAACTGAAAAAGCATGAAGAGAATTATCCAACACAAGATTTAGAGCTGGTAGCAGTTGTGTTTGCACTGAAGATTTGGCAACATTATTTATATGGTGAAAGATTTGAAATATTTACTGATCATAAGAGTTTGAAGTACATTTTCTCCCAGAAAGATCTAAATTTGAGGCAGCGCAGATGGATGGAATATTTAAAAGATTATGACTTCAGTTTGGCGTACCATCCAGGTAGAGCTAATGTGGTGGCAGATGCATTGAGTAGAAAGACAGTTATGAATCAACTTATGATTAGAGAATGGAAATTGTATGAAGAAGTGGCAAAAAATTTATTGTTTGTACCAAATAGTCAGCGACGTGCAATTTTAGCAAATAGTGTAGTGGAACCTTCTCTATATTGGCAGATAGTAAAAGCGCAAAGAACATATGAAAATTTGGTTGATATTGTGAGAATGGAGGAGGTGACACTCGATGATGACAGTGTAGTTAGGCTTAAGGGCTAGTTATATTCCAATAGATGTCGAGGTAAGGCAGAAAGTATTAGAGGAAGCTCACAAGTCCAGATACACCATCCATCCAGGCAATACCAAGATGTATCAAGATTTAAAGAAGCATTTCTGGTGGCCAAATATGAAGAGAGAAATTGCAGAGTTTATATCAAGATGTGTTGTGTGTCAGCAAGTGAAGGCAGAGCACCAGAGACCAGGAGGATTGTTGCATCCCTTACCCATTCCACAATGGAAATGGGATGATATTGCCATGGATTTTGTAGTTGGTTTGCCCAGGACAGTAGCAGGTCATAATGGAATTTGGGTTTTTGTGGACAGATTAACCAAAGTTTGCAGATTGCTAGCAGTAAGTATGTCATGGACTGTGGATAGATTTGCTAGATTATATGTAGACAGAATAGTACCATTACATGGGATTCCTGTTACCATTGTCTCAGATCGAGATCCCAAGTTCACTTCCAGTTTCTGGAGGAGTTTGCAGAGAGTGATTGGCACAGAATTGAGGTACGGTTCAGCTTATCATCCACAAACAGATAGGCAAACAGAAAAAACCATTCAGACCATAGAAGATATGTTAAGAGCTTGTTGTCTAGTGTGGGGAGGTACTTGGGAACACCATTTGGGGATGGTAGAGTTTGCGTATAATAACAGTCATCATGCAAGTATTGGAATGGCACCTTATGAAGCATTATATGGCAGACCATGTAGGACACCATTGAATTGGCACGAGGTAGGAGAGAGATAGGTTATGGGTCCAGAGCTAATCCAACAATGTGCAAAAATGATAAAGTTTATTAAAGAAAAGCTTCAAACAGCACAAAGTTGTCAGAAGAGTTATGCAGACACCAGACGCAGGCCTTTGCAATTTGAAGTTGGGGAATATGTCTTTTTGAAAGTTTCTCCTACCAAAGGTGTGCTCAGATTTAGTAAGAAAGGAAAATTAAGTCCGAGATATGTTGGTCCATTCCAGGTATTAGAAAGAATTGGAGAAACAGCGTATAGATTAGATCTCCTAGCAGATTTCACATATGCTCATGATGTGTTACACGTCTCTATGCTCGGAAAGTACATCAAAGACCCTTCTCAAGTGGTTAGTTACCAGAGAGATGATTTGAAGCCAGACATGACAATGCTAGAATATCCAGTACAGATTACAGGTCGCAGAACCCAGAAGCTAAGAAATAAAGAAATTGAATTAGTGAAAGTCAGATGGGAAAATAGGCAAGGCGGAGAGGATACGTGGGAATTATCCGAAGAAATGATGAAAGTGTATCCATACTTGTTTAAGTAAGTATTTAATTTTTTTAGGTCATAGTACCATGTTTGTTTCATTGAAATTTTTGTTGTCGAGTTTTCTTCTTAAATTTCGAGGACGAAATTTCTTTTTAGGTGATAGTAATGTAGCGTATTGACTATTGGGATCTTAGCTTAATGGGTCTGGAGGCCAGTGTGTGGCCCATTAGTGTCTGTTACAGGTGTTTACACAGGTTTTCGGGGCTTTGTGGGCCGGCATTTTGGGCCTAAAGCACCCGTTAGTTCACTATTTGTGAACGCGACAGGGCTAGGCGTCGCGTTCTGAACGCGACGGCCCTGAGTGTCGCATTCTGGTTACCGCTATTTGAGTTTTTGTCTGCATGTCCACCGCGTGTCGCGCGCTGGACGGCTTGCTGACGTCGTCAGTGGGAAGGCGACGGCCTCCTACGTCGCATTCTTGTCGCGGCAGAAGGGTGCGTCGTGTTCTCAACTGTGAGGCATTTTTAGAAGAGCTCAGCCGAACAGAGCTCAGAAAGCTCTGCTCGTCCAGGGAGGAGGTTTTGTGGAGGATTTTAGGGCGATTCAGAGTTTTGGCGTCATTTTCGGCGTGGTCTCGCCGCGAGGACGTGCTACGGAGCGGGGGAAATGTCGGGTGGTTATCATTCTTCGTGTTCTTCATGAAGGTAGGGAGATTCTGTCTCGTTTTACGTTGCAGATTGTGTGTGATGCATGTGTGGCTTGTTAATGGATTTATAGATGCTAGATATCATGCTAGGGTATCGTATAGAGCATGAATAATCGATGGTTTCGGTGTTTTAGATGGCATGTGTGGGAAATCCGGAGATGGGATCCCGGATTAGGGTTTCGTCTATGAAGGTGATGAACCTAAGTGTCGCGATCTGAATGCGACATCCTGACCCATCGCATTCTGCTTCCGAACACGACATATCAAAGGGTCACGTTCTGAAGGCGACCTGTGACCCAATCATGTTAAGGGTTCCGAGGGCTATATGTTTATGCATGGTTATACTGTTATCGAATTATCATTATGTGTTGTGTATGATATTGATAAGCGGTGCAATGGCACCTGTAGAGCTCGAGGAGTGAGTTGTTCTTGTGGTTGTCGTGGTGTTCACGTGAATTGTGCGTTGTGTTCACGTGGTTTGTGTGTGCGTGGCGAGTAGTGTAACGCCTACCGTGGTTACCTCTTCAGTTGGGAGCCCCAGGTTTTGTGTGAGCCAGGCACGTTAGTGCTCGGGGCTTGTCCCGGTACTTGTGTACCGTCGAGGTCTATGTCGTCTTCTTGGACACCCTGGCTCTTTTGTAGAGTTGTACGTCCGGCTGAGGGAAAGATGGCAGTGGGATAACGACTGCGAGAGTTTGTGTTGTGTCGCTTGTAGAGCGCTCATGGTTGGGGGTTATGGACACTAGTAGACATATTGGGCCCCAGCTAGTCCTATTTTCTAGTGCCTCACTTTAAGGTGCTCAGGCCAGAGACTCTAAAGGTGCCAGGCATGGACCTGTGGCATTGTGGTCCGCAAGAGTGGTGTTGGTTGGTCTCCACAGTTCCTTGACTTGTTTTAGTGGAGCGGCAGCTGGACCTTTCATCCGTGGCTGCGAGACTGAGAGGTAGTCTTGTGTGGTTTGTCCGAGTTGGTTGTTGGTGTCGCGAACCAGTCTTCGTGACTAGAGTGTAAAGTTTACTTACTTTAGCGCGTACGCTTGGCGTGGTTTTTTGTTTATTTATTAAAGGTTGAGTTCTGTTAATGGTATGCGGTAAGTGGTGTTTACAGCTTTGATATCCTGAGTAGGCAGCTTTATAAATTGCTAGCGTAGCTTCCTACTTCTTTACTTTTGAGTTTGGTTTTGTTCGGCTTTTAGGGGAGTTTCCCTACTGAGCCAGTGACTCGTGAGGCTCACCTCTACTTCTTTCAGGTGAGGGAGAGCAAGAGGCTTCTCGTCCCTCTTCTAGTTCGGAGCCGCACCGTAGCGGAGTTGGGTCTGCACCACTAGCAATGTAATTTTCTTTCTTTGTACACCTCGGGATATGTCCCAGGTCATTCTTGTAGTTGTGTTTGGTTACAATTGTGAAAAAGGCTATGTATATTTCATGTAAATATTTGTGAGATCGAAATCTTATATATATTTGAGTTGTTTCCTTTATATTTCTACGGACTTGTGAATGGTATCCCTTGCGAGACTACGGCCCGATCGCGGGAGGCGGAGTCGGGTCAGGCCCGTCATTAGGTTAACGGGTTTGAACGACGAGGACCGCTACAATTAGTGATCAGTAATTAATTGACAAATACTTAATCATGTTAAAAACATCTCTTAAATATGAACTCTCTCACTCTTAAACTATTTTTCTCGTACCAGGATTTGCACCGTTTCTGGAGACCATCGCCTTCTGTGACGTATTCTCACCGTGTTGTAGTTAGGAAACCCTTCTTGGTTTGGATGAACTCTCCGTCGAATATTCCTTCTGTCGGACTAGTGACTCCTTATTCCAAGGCCTCCATAAGACTTCTCTGACCATGGATTCTGTAACAACCCTCCTTATACCGATACTGTTACACCAACTCTCATCAGTATAATGAACGCCGCTATAGTGGGACATTTACCCAACAATTGTACAATTAGGCTGAAACATACACAAATGTATATAACACATGACAGCGGAAATGAAATAACTGGAAAGTAACTCTTATTCCATCATCATCATTTATACACAATCTATATAGAAAAGGAAAAGTAAATACTTCATAACTGAGAAATTTCAATTATTACATTGTCCACATAAGACAACGCAGAGTCTTTTATTACATACTATGAAAGGAGAAAATACAATGCTGAATCCAAGACAAAAGTCTCCTACTCCCGCTCTGAGTCGCTTCTAACGATCTCCTCGAAAGAAGTAGAAATGTCTGCACCTGTACGCCGAAGCAAGAATGAGTCCAAAAGAACTCAACAAGTAACTCCAACCACCAAACATACATGCATCACATGACCTTACACATTCTCATGCTACACCATTATCATGTAAAGCATGGATTTGATAATGTTTCAAAAACCTAAATATGATTTCTATACATGCTACACTAGATAAGTGATTTATAACAATTTTTACAATGACTTAAAACCTATCACATGCTTTCTACACACTTTACAATATGCTAAACTAAATCTCATTTAATTACATTCACATACTAAGATAATAACCATTTTAGACATGGAGTTTACACATATTACAAAAACATTCCTAGCATGGATTCTATGATCATTTTCACATGGTTAACGCATCTACACACATGAATAGATTGCTGTTTTGACATGGATATATCACATTCATATAAGGAATTATCATTTTACATGTTATACCATTGATTCATATTCTCACCTAATCATTTACACAATTTTCACTTATCTAGTTCACATGTTCACACTTTCACACACATGATCACATATTCTTAATTATATGCCATGACACATAGTCCAAACCACCTCTAGAAGGACACACACTAATCACATCACACACATATCTATCACCTAGACATTTCAGTGATAAATCTTAGTTACTGCGCAGAACCGTGAGAAGCACTCTCCACCCTAACCAGTGGTACTTGTCCGCCTCCAGGATTTAATCCCAATGCCCACGGGATATCACACACTATGAACCTTCCCGTGGGGACTTTACCATAGTACAGTTCCACAGCCCTCTAAGGTAGCAGTGTCACCCATTGGCACATTTACACATTTTCTCTAATCTTTTAACACACACTTAATGCATAATTTTAACACATCCATTTTATGCTCACACATTTACATACTTCAGTATTACCTAGCATGGTACTACTGTTCTCAATATTAAACAGATTCGAAACAAGTCTAATCATGCTGAAATTTGTAGATTTCATTAACAACCTCATTAACATGTATTAATTTATCAATGCTCACATAAAACCAACATATGTAGTTACTGTCATCATTTCAGTACAAAAATATAACCACTAATTTCTTACAGGCTACCCCTCATGCATACCAAATTTCGCATTTTTCTGAATTACCCATAATTTATGAAAATTCCAACAGTGGTATTATACAAAGTAAACATAGTCAAACTAGCATGGATTTTCATTGTTCAGACCTACAACTCATTCTATACATGGATACTGATAGTCCTAAACATACATCAATTTCTAGGAATTTAACTGTTTTTACACTATTTATCTGAATTTCTGTATTAATAAAACATGCTCATGGTTTTACCATTCAGAAAATGTAATAATTTATACAGATATCAGAAATTTCACAAATTTCTACAACATGAGCTGAAACCCATAAACATTTCACAGAAATTTTATGACACTTGGATTCCACACAGATTGCACAAACGGAATTTTACAAGATTAAAAACCTGTTTAACATGCATTTCAAAATTTTCAGATAAATAGGGTATTCCACAGAAATTCATAAAATTTGCACAGCATGATCCAATAATAGTATTTTATAGCATATCACTTTTACATTATATTCTCATACGCAGAAATCCGAAAAATAGGTCATTTAGGTCAGACATGCACACTGTTGCAGTCTAGCGAACTTGACGGCATGCAGGTGGCCGTCTATCAGGTTAACGGCAACAAAGGTCGCCGCCAACTCAAGATCTTAACGGCAAGGGATCCTGCCGTTGAGTTCCTGTTTGTGCGAAACACAGACTGAACGCAAGAAACTTGGTGAAATTGGGGTTCCAGGACACGAATAAAATCCAGAAAATTACCTAGGACCTACTAGACATACGTAGGAATGATGTAGAAGGGTTACTTGCCTTTGATAAAATCCACAATCAACGAATTAAGTCGGAGAAGCCCTCCTCGGCCTGAGCCAAAGAGCCTTCAAAACTCCCTCGATCCGGGTTCTGTGATGGTCTTTAGGGTCCACCGGGGTTGGGAAGATGCTCCTTGATGTCCAGCCTTCCTTCCAGTCGCAGTAGAGCACCGGATGAAGCCTCTAATCACCAAATTTCAGAGCTCAAAGATTGGGTTTTCGCACAGAGAAGTAGGGTTTTGACTCAAGAGCCAAAAAGGGTTAGATCTGGCCGGAGATGGGGTGTTTTATAGAGCTAGGGTCAGAGACGTAATTGGGTAAGGCTGGGTTACCGTTGGAGAACGGTTACCATAACAAGGGGCGAAGATTTCGGGGGCGTTTCCAGATCTGCAACCTCAACAGATCTGGGAGGTTAACGTCAACATCATGGGCCGCCTATTCTGAGTTGACGTCCATTGATGTGGCCGCTGACTCCCTATAGACGTCAACTCATGTTGACGCCAACAGGTCATCTGCACAGACTTAAAACTACAGAAACTTTATGTACACCACACATGTATATTATATATATATATATATACATATAATCTACAATGCACACATTAAAATAATACTTATTCATGCAATGTAAACAAGTAAGTACTATGCACAATAAAATTTATACATCGATGGCATACATTTATACATACATAAGCAATCACCCAAAGATGAAAAAAAATCAAGGGCCTTACAGATTCCCACATGTCCGATGAGCAGGTTGTACCCTTAAAAACCCATGATACCCTTCTGATCATACCGGAGTACTGCATGGTATGTATCAACCAGATGTGCACCGATCGTTCTTGCTATCCTCATCTCGTCACGACCTTGTGTTCCTCGTGGTTTGGTAAACCATAACTTGAATCAGTTCTTGGGTTACAAATTCTTGTCTTGTCCTCTTGTTGAAATCTCATCTTAATCCATAATCTTCTTGTGGCCATAAAGTGATTGTCTAGACAAATCATATGGATCTTCGGATCTGTTGAACTAATAATGCTAGGCATTAATAGGGCCTTGGTCGGATCCTGGGAGGAGCAACCGAATATCGTGTACCTACAGGGGTTGTTGACCATGATGATGGCATTGCACCACAATCGTGTTAATCATGTAAAACTTGGTCTAAGACAATCAAATTGTGTACTCGTATATCGTGCTTGTGACATCGTGACCGTGATATGACCAAATCGTGTACTTGTTATTTGTGACATGTTCTCACTTGCTCGTTCATGCTAGACTCATGTTATTCCGTCTTTTTACCTATCAAGTTTAATTGGCTATTACTTATTATTGTTATTGAACTCTTAAGTTACATGTTTGTGCCTTTAGATATTCTACTTGCTTAAAGTGTTCATTAATATAAAGTCTACTCGACTCAAAATATTTAAGACCTACTGTGTAACGTCGCGCATTTTTCGGATCCTTGTGGATCCTATGTTTTGTGTTAATGATGGCCAGTGTGTGGCCAATGTGGTATGTTATAGGTGTTTTATGCAGGTTTCTAGGGCAGTGTGGGCCGACAGGTTGGGCCTAAGGCACCAGTTAGTTCACTGTCTGTGAACGCGATAGGCATGAACGTCTTGCTCTGAACATGACGGCACTGGGGTCACGTTCTGTTTGCCGCTGTGAGGCGGTGGTCATGTGCATGCGTGCCGCGTGTCGCGCACTGGGCGGCATGCTGACGTTGTCCTTGTGAAGGTGACACCCTACACCGTCGCGTTTAGGTTGTGACGGAGGGGTGTGTCGCATTCTTAACCGCAATGTGTTTTTAAGCTTGTTTGACCAAGCAGAGTTGCAGTGAGCTCTGCTCGGCCATGGGAAGGTGTTGTGGCAATTTTCGGGGCGATTCGCCTGTTTGGTGGTGCTTTTGGTGTGTTCTCGCCGCAAGAACCTTGCATAGAGCGGAGGGGGAAACACCGAGTGTTTTCCGTTCTTCACATTCTTTGTGGAGGTAGGGAGATTCTTCCTATTTTACATCGTGAAATCGCGTGTGATGAATGTACAGGTTGTTATTTGCTTTGAGAATAGTAGATATCATGCTAGGGCATTCACTAAAGCATGAAAAATGGAAATTAAGCGTGGTTTGCACAGCTTGAGGGGGTGATCCGGGGAGAGGATCCCGGATTAGGGTTCTTACCTGTGAAGGCGACGGAGCCCCCTGTCGCGTTTAGAACGCGACAGGCTGACTCGTCGCGTTCAGGTTATGGACGCGACCTATCATGGTGTCGCGTTCTAAAGGTGACACTACCCCACGTCGCAACCTCAGTCGAGAGGTCCTGTTGTGCATGTTTTAAAAAGTAAGAATATCTGATTATCGGTATTTTATGTGCATGGCTTGTGTGAGCATTGCTAGGGCACCTGTAGTGTTCGTGGAGCGTGTCATTTACGAGGCTAGCGTGTTGTTTACATAGCTAGCGAGATGTTTACGTGGTTAGCATATGGTTCACGCGACTAGTGTGTTATGCTCACGTGGATGACGTGAGGTTTCACGTGGTTTGTGCGATGTGCATGTGGTTTGAGTGTGCATGGCGAGTAGTACGACACCTACCATGGTTCATCAGTTGGGTGCCCCAGGTTCTGTGTGAGCCAGGCACGTGTGTTTGTGCTCGAGGCTTGTCACTTGTGTACCATTGAGGTCTGTGTCGTCTGTCCAGGACACCCTCACTCTGCTCCTTGAGTTGTACGTCCGGCTGAGGGAAAGACAACAATGGGACAGTGACTTGTGAGAGTTTGTTGTTTGTCGCTTGTAGCGTGCTTGTAGTTGGGGGTACAGACACCAGTAGACGTACTGGGCCCCAGCTAGTCCTGTTTTCCAGTGCCTCACTCTAGGGAGCTCGGGCCGGAGTCCCTAAAGGTGCTAGGTATGGGCCTGCGGCGGTGTGGTCCGTAGGTGTGGTGTTGGTTGGTCTCCACAGTTGTTTAGTCTGTTTTAGTGGATCGGCAGTTAGACCTTTCGTCCGTGGCTGCGAGGCTGAGAGGTAGGCCTGTGTGGTTTGTCCGAGTCAATTGCTGGTGTCGCGAACCAGTCTACATGGCTCGAGTGTGGCAGACTCTACTCTAGCACGTACACCTGTTTATGGTTTTCCATTTATTTATTAAAGTTCGTTTATGATAACGGCATGTGGTGAGCAATAATTACTATTTTTATATCCTGCTTAGTGTACTTTATAAATTGCTAGCGTAGCTTACAGTTTTTGTACTTGAGTTTTGTTTTGCTCGATTTTTAGGGGAATTTTCCTACTGAGCCAGTGACTTGCGAGGCTCACCCCTACTCCTTACAGGTGAAGGAGAGCAAAAGTTTTCTCTGTCGTCTTCTAGTTCAGAGCCGCATCGCAGCGGTGTTGGGCCGACGCATCCAGTAGTGTAAAGTGTAGACTACTCTTCTGTAGTACCTCGGGGTATGCCCCAGGCTTGTGTACTTTAGTTCGACTTTTGTTGAAATTTGGCTATGTAAATCCATGTCAATATATGTGGGATTGTGAATCTTATGTATATATCAGTGTGTTCTTTTGTGTTTCTGATGATCAGTTTATCCCCATGTAATTTAAATAAATTACATATCTATTTTGGTGATTAACAAAACTCAGACATAGTTTAAACTTACAAGTTGTTCTATGAGATTTGAGCGCAGGAAATAAATCAAGGAAGTAAAAGCAAAATCAACAAGTGTTTTATCATCCTGTAGCTTTTAAGTTCAAAGCACAAAATTTATCTCAGTACACATCGATTTTCTATGTGCTGTAACGATTTTGCGATTTCATAAGTCATTCCAATTTATTTTGATTTTTATCTCATAACAATTTCATAAGTGACAACAATTTTCTCTCACAACGATTCTCTAAGAAAGCATAACGATTTGCCTTCATAACGATGCGATAAGTGAGAACAACGATTTTCTCACATCGATTTGCTTATATTCGCAAAGATTTGCTCAAGCATAACGATTTGCTTGTTATAACGATTTGATAAGTGAGAACAACAATTTGCTCTCACATCGATTTGGTTTTTATAACGATTCTTTAAGTCACATATCAATTTGATCTTTCATAACGATTCGATAAGTTACAACAACGACTTCGTCACTGTAACGATTCAATAAGTTACAACAACGACTTGGTCGTCGTAACGATTCGATACAGCAAACAATGATTTGCTCACTATATCGACTCGGTAAGTGAAACAACGATTTGCTTATAACAATATTTCACAATGATTCGTTTATAACGATTTAATTATAACGACTTGTTCATAACGATTTGCTTATACTATCATAACGATTTCTCTCTACAACGATTTGGTTATGATTGTATAATGATTTATATATGCATCGATTTGTTTATGAATGTGCAACGATTCGCATAGATAACGACTCATTTGCACAACGATTTTATAAGTCATGCTCACAACAATTCTTTGGTTCATAACGACTTAATATTTAAATAGGTTGTAAGTCAAAGTCTTCCCTCGCTTTTCTCTCACATCCATGCATTTATTATGACTGAACATATCACTGCACTGCATGCAAATGATATCTTCTATTTCCATGCTTATACTGTAAACATCTTTTTAGAAGAACAGAATGGAATTTCCATTTCGGTATAAAACCTTTCTTAACGTTGACTGACACCAAGAGATAGCTTAGCTGTCTATCGTTTAAGCTTTTAATGCGTGCAAGTCTCTGACAGCACATCTTGATACAACGTTGGACACAATAGAAGCTGAAGGATATCAAAGAGGATTCTCTCTCTTTGCGTGCATGGAAAGCTAACGACTGTTGACTGAAAGCTCTACAGTGCCATGCAGTCTAACATAAACAAAAGCTTAGAGATAACGGACACCTCAACGTTCAATTTTCAAATGAAAGACATATATAGAAGACTGAAGCTCCAGAAACTGCAAGAACACTCACGACAATCTTTTACAAGCTTTCTGCGAGCATCTGAAAGAACGAAGCTTCACTCCTTTGCTTGTCTAGCTCTTAGCTCTCTGCATCGAGTGTAGATCTTAGATAGAGCATTTTTGTGTACTGAGAGAGTTCATTACTGCTCATTTTCTTCCTCTCAGTATTCGCTTCGGATCAAGCATTGTGCTGTTAGCATGGTCCAGGGGCATATCATCCCTTGAATACATTCCTGTGTATTTTCCCTTCATGTTGAAGGAAGACCTGGTGGGTTCCAGGGTGTTTCTTTCCCTTTGTGCAGAAGGAAGACCTGGCGGGATCCAGGGTGTTGTATTTCCTCTTCGGGTTGTGAAGAGAAGACCAGCTGCGGCTGGGTGTGTAAGTGTCCTTGAGGGGGACTGTACCCTTGGGTAGTGAAATCCTGAGGTATTGCTCAGGGACTGGACGTAGGACTTCTGTGGAGAGGAGATCCAAACCAGGATAAATCCTTGTGTAGTGTGATTGCTTTGTGTGTATTTGTTGTTAACTCTCACTAACACTAACATCTATCGAAGTGTGTCTTGTGTGATTTTTTGTGTGGACAGGTTTTAAAGTGATCAAAATTTTAATATCCCATTCACCCCCCCCCCCCCTCCCTCTGGGCTAGCTAGCTGGGCAACAAATGGTATCAGAGTTAGTCTCTTCGACAAAGAAGAAGATCCAACGATCTGAAGAGAAAAGATCAAATGGAAGCCCAAGGTCCACTTCGAAGGTCAGACAGTTAACAAGCCACCACTGTTCGATGGTGAAGACTACACATACTAGAAGACAAGAATGGAGTTCTTCTTACAAGGACTTGACTATCAGATCTGGTCGATTGTTGAAGAAGGTGATCTTCTAGTCACAAATGAGAAGGATAAATGGACGGAAGATGACAAGAAGAAGATCTCTTTGAACTGCAAAGCCAAGAGTATCCTATGTTGTGCTCTTAGCAAGAAACAGTTCAACCGCATATCAGCCTACAAATCCGCTATGGAAATGTGGGAGAAGCTAAGGATCACATATGAAGGTACTGACAAGGTTAAATAAACCAGAATAGACATTCTAGTAACACAGTACGAAAGGTTCCAAATGTAGCAAGGAGAATCCATTACTCAGATGTACAGTAGATTCACCGATATCACTAATGGGTTAGCTGGTCTCGGTAAGACTTATCAGATGGGAGACATGGTGAGGAAAATACTCAGATCCCTACCTGCCTCGTGGACTCCAAAGATTACAGCAATAGAGGAGGCTAATGACTTGAAGATAATGTCATTATAGAAGCTCATTGGGTCCCTCATGGCCCATGAAATAAATATGGAAAGGTTGGGAGAATCTTCTAGCAGAAGAAGCACTCCAACGCACTCAAGGCAGAAGAAGACGAATCAGAAGAAGGCTCATACAGCCAAGAAAGCATGAACAGCAGTGAAGATGAAGAAGCAATGTTGTCCAGAAGATTACAACGAATACTAGCTAAGAAAAAGAAGTATCAGTCCGGGAGAAGATACTTCAAGAAAGGGAAAGACCTCAAAAGGTCTGAAGTCAAAGATTCAAAGAAAAATGAACCAATCTATTATGAATGTAAGAAGCTCGGACATATCAAGGCAAAATGTCCGAAACTCAAGAAAGCTGAATTCAGAAAGAAAGATAGTTCCAAGAAATTCAGAAGGTATAAGAAGAAAGCTATGGCAACAGCTTGGGACAACAGTAGCGACTCGGACAGCGAGTCAAGCTCAAGCAATGAACAAGAAGTAGAAGCAAACCTGGCATTCATGGCCAACATCGAAGACAAGGTAATATCAGACTCATCTTTTTCTTCATGTAATGAATCAGATTCCGATAATTTGGAAGAAGCTTTTAATGAACTATATTGTAAATACAAAGAAGTATGTAAATTACTAAAAACAAGTAAGAAAAACATCGCATGTTTAGAAAATACTAACTTAGATTTAAAATCTGAAAATGAGCAAATGGAAAAACAAATTACGAAACTAAAAGAAGAAACGATTTGTTATGTGAAGATCTGAAAAAATAAAAGTAAACAGATAGTTAAACTAGAAAAACAGGAAACTCCAGATGAACTTAAAAAGGAGATCAACACACTAACTGAAGAAAATGAAAAGCTATTAAGTACATTAGATAAATTCACAAATGGAAAACCATCACTAATACTAAAAGGAGCTAGACGGTCAGGTAGAAAGAAACATGGATTAGGATACACACCTCCAGACAATGAAGAAACAATAATGCATCCTAAAACATATCCAACACCAAAGTTTATAGCTGAACAAGACACAGCATATAAATCAAATTTTAAATACATTCCAACTGAAAAGGTAACTAAGATGTCTTGCTATAGCCATTGCAACAAGTTAGGTCATATCAAAGTATCATGTCCAACTAAATATAAAATATGGATAATCAAAAGGAAAAATGATGATACTAACCAACCAAGACCCAAAAGAACTTGGGTACCTAAAGCTTAGTGTTTTCATTGCAGGTAAACCTTCGAGCATCAAAATGGTATTTAGACAGTGGATGCTCAAGGCACATGTCAGGAAATAGGAAGCTATTTTCTCATCTCAAAGCTGAGGAAGGCACAGTCATCTATGGAGATAATGGAAAAGGGACTGTGATAGGCAGTGGATCAGTGAGTAGCAAAGGCAAAACAGTTATTGAAGATGTGCTATGCATCAAAGGACATAAGCACAACCTCATCAATATCAGCCAGTTGTGCGATAAAGGACATCAGATCAGATTTCAAGAGTCAAAGTGCAGCATTATGAAGGATGGTGCGGTCATCTTTGAAGCTAACAGAGAAAAGAACCTGTATGTACTTTATTTAGAAGAACTAAAAGATCAGGACATATTTTTAGCAGCAAGTAAAGAACAGTCAACAGATCTCTGGCACCGAAGACTGGGCCACTGCAGCTTGGATGGCATGAGAAAGTTGATCAAGAGAAGCTTGGTGGAAGGCCTACCCAATGTTAGTACAAGATTGGATGATGTCTGTGGGCCTTGTGTAAAAGGAAAGCACACCAAGTCATCCTTCAAGTCAAAGACTGTGGTAACTACCTCTAAACCCTTAGAACTTCTACATATGGATTTATTTGAGCCAATGAGAACCACAAGTCTCGGAGGAAAGAACTTTGGATTTGTTATAGTAGATGATTACTCCAGATTTTCATGGGTATTCTTCTTGGAGCATAAGGATGCTACATTCGACAGTTTTGTAAGTTTCAGTAAGCAGGTACAGAAGGATAAGAAGTATAGTATCATTAGTATTCGATCAGACCATGGAGGAGAATTCCAGAATGAGAGATTTGCTAAGTTTTGTGATGATCAAGGCATAGAGCATAATTTCTCAGCGCCAAGGACACCACAGCAAAATGGAGTTGCTGAGAAGAAGAATAGAACCCTATTGGACATGGCAAGGACAATGCTGTCAGAATATGATTTGCCAAGATATTTTTGGGCCGAAGCAGTTAACACAGCATGTTATATCATTAACCGAGTCATGATCAGGCCAATCCTGAAGAAGACTTCATATGAGCTATACAAAGAGAAGAAGCCGAAGATCAGTCATTTCAGGACATTTGGATGTCCATGTTTCATCCACAACAATGGAAAAAGATACCTCGGTAAGTTAGATGCTAAATCAGATGAAGGTATCTTCATGGGGTATGCCTCTAAACCTAAAGGAGATAGAGTATTTAATAAGCGTACCTTGTTAATTGAACAATCAGTGCACATTATTTTTTATGAAACTAACCCTTCCTTGAAAGGGGAAGAAGACAGTGATATTGATGATGCAGAAAAATTGTCCAAGAAATTAAAGGATACATCCATTGAGAACAAGGAAGATCCACCTTTGGAAGACCTGCAACAAAAGGACAAATCTCATGATAATCTTCCAAAAGAATGGAGGTATAAGAAAGATCACCCTCTAGACAACATCATTGGTGATCCGTCAGTTGGGGTAAGAACCAGAGGTAATGTAATTCCTTGTGACTATCTAGCTTTTGTTTCACAAATAGAGCCTAAGACAGTCAATGAAGCTCTTACTGATGAATCTTGGATTTTAGCCATGCAAGATGAACTGAATCAATTCAAGAGAAACCATGTGTGGTCACTTGTTCCTAGACCATCAGATCATCCAGTAATTGGCACCAAATGGGTGTTCAGGAACAAATTGGATGAAGCTGGTGTGATCATAAGAAACAAGGCCAGACTGGTAGCTCAAGGCTATTCCCAAGAGGAAGGCATAGATTTCGATGAAACCTATGCACCAGTAGCTAGACTTGAGGCTATTAGAATTTTACTTGCTTATACATCTGCATTAAATTTAAAACTCTTTCAAATGGATGTGAAATCAGTATTTTTAAATAGTTTTATAAAAGAAGAAGTTTATGTGGAACAACTGTCTGGTTTTGATGACATGGATTTTTTGGATCATGTATTTAAATTGCATAAAACTTTATATGGTTTAAAACAAGCACCTAGAGCATGGTATGAACGATTAAGTGCATTTCTATTAGATCATGGTTTTATTAGAGGAAAAGTAGATAGCACACTATTCATTAAGTCTAAACTAAAAAATGTGTTACTTGTTCAAATATATGTTGATGATATAATATTTGGATCTACTGATGAATCTCTTTGCAAGTATTTTGAGAAGCTAATGCAGGGAGAATTTGAAATGAGCATGATGGGGGAGCTTAACTACTTCCTCGGATTGCAAATTAAACAAGGAAAAGAAGGGTCACATATTTGTCAAGCCAAATACACAAAAGAGCTGCTAAAGAAATTCGATTTTGAAAATGCCAAGCCAGTGTCAACACCAATGAGTACATCAACAAGATTAGACAGTGATAAAGATGGTAAGAAAGTAGATCAGAAGCTTTATAGAGGTATGATAGACTCTTTGCTTTATTTAACAGCAAGTAGACCTGATATATTATTTAGTGTTTGCATGTGTACTAGGTATCAGGCAGACCCTAGAGAGTCTCATTTAATTTTGCCAAGAGATTTTTAGATATTTGACTAGAACTTATGACTTAGGTCTGTGGTATCCAAAATCATGTGAAATTAATTTAGTAGGATACTCTGATGCTGACTACGCTGGATGCAAAATAGATAGAAAAAGCACCAGTGGTTGTTGTCAAATTCTTACAGGAAGTCTGATATCATGGTCCTCAAAGAAGCAAAATTCAGTAGCACTGTCTACAGCTGAGCTGAGTATATGGCTGCTGGAAGTTGTTGTACACAACTTATGTGGATTAAGCAACAACTTGAGGATTATGGACTCAAAATCAAGACAATTCCTTTCCTGTGTGACAACACCAGTGCAATAAACCTTACCAAAAATCCAGTGCAACACTCAAGGACAAAACACATAGAGGTTAGATATCATTTCATTTGTGATCATGTAGCTAATGGTAATATAGAAATTTCTTTTATAGATACTCAGAATCAGTTAGCAGATATCTTCACAAAAGCCTTACCTGAAGAGGGATTTACATTTCTTAGAAGGGAATTAGGCATGTGTAAATTGTGAGAGATTTACCTGTAAATAATTGAAATAATAATTACTACAGAATATTAAATAGTTCTCATTTCGTCAATATTGGATGTTGCGTTTTTATCAGAGACGGTTTGTTTATTTTAAAGCTTTCTTTCGTCTCATGCTATTGTCATTTTATGCCCTTATGGCGTCAGCACCTCAAAAGTCCTTTTTTTTGTTATTATATATCCTGAAATCTATGTTGCAACGATTCACCTCCCACCTTCATCTCTTTCGACTTGCCTGAGACGATACCCTAACGACTCCGGCATCCACCTCGTGCGATTTCAAGCTTTCATCTCTTCCCGCTAGAAATTTCTTAGGGACTTTTGCTCTAATCTTCATTCCAATCATCCAGAACCTTTCCCCATTCAAAATCATGGCCGTCTCTGGAGTTTCTGGCATCGTCAGGGGCTATGGAGCTGCGTTTCTCACAGCAGAGCAGCAGGAGAGGTTTGCGACAGTAAAGACCAAGTTGTGCGGTCACAAGGCAGTAGATGTGGTAGATTTGGAAAAGAATGGCATGCACAACATCGTCTCGGCGTTGGAAAGATTGAAATGGACAAAGATTGCTACTCTATCAGAAGTAAGTTATCCTGACCTAGTAAAGGCTTTTTATGTCTGTTTGAAGACTGAGAAAGACGGGTCCTTGACTTCACTGGTCAAGGGAACCCAGATTAGAATCACCTACAGTTTGTTGGAGTCATTGTTTGGTGTGACTACCTCCGGTCACAGTGGAGTTCACACTGTTGATGTTCAGGCAAAAGGGTTAGGAATTGTTGGTCCCAAGTTCAGATTAAAGGATGGGAAGTTAGATATTAACCAGTTAAATGCTTTTAATCGTCTATTACATTTCATAGTTTGTCAGATAGTAGTTCCAAGGAGTGCCACCTTCTCTACATGCACTAAGGCGGACTCAGACTTGATGTTCTGGACCATCTAGAACCAGAGTATCAACACTGCAGAAGTATTATTGGAAAGAATGAAGTTTGCAAGTGCTCAGTTATGGGACAAAAAGAGTAAGTTGCACGTGTCTCTACCCTATGCCCATTTGCTAACTAAGATATTTCAACACTTTGGCATCAGTACGGTAGGAGATGTGTCTGAGAAGATGGGTCAAGCAATCCAGTCCAGGAACCTGAAGAAAAGTGGTTTTTCATTAATTGCTGAGGTTTGGACAAAGACCTCAGTAGCTGAGGGTGAAGCCATTATTGGTGAAGCCCAGGAAGTTCAAGAAGAGGAAGTTCGGGCAGTGGAAGCAGCAGCAGAACCAGGAGCTTCAGTTGAGCAAGAACAAGTTCATGAAGAAATTCATATGGCTCAGGAGGAAGCAGCAGCAGATAAAACAGCAGAAGTCAGAGTTGAAGACTTAGTGCTTAGTAGTTGTCGGATTGAGGACATTCCTAGTGAGGAGATTGAGCCCGTTGGGCAAATTGCAGAGGATGTGCCTCCTTCATCTCGTATTGCTTCCATTCTTAGGGATGCACTGGACTCCCTTCCTAGCACTCAAGGGGAGCCAGTGGTCAGGGATGTTCAGGCTACAAGTGATGCACATGTTGTTTTGGAAGAGGCTTTCATTCAGGGGGAGCAAATAGATGTGTAAGTAGAAGATGCTCCTAGTCAGGGGGAGCAAGATCAAGTGTCTGTAGATGTTGGCAGAGAAGATGTGGCACCAGGCCACAATGAGAATTCTGTTTTGGAAGAGACTCCCACTCAGGGGGGAGCAAGCTGTCTGTGCTGATCCGGAAGGTGAAATTGTGGCATCAGGCCACTATGGAGTTCAGATGAGAGATGCTCCTGTCCATGAGGAGCAAGAACCAGCTGTGCCAGCTTATACCCCTATGGAGGATGCTCCTGTTGAATGGGAGAATTTGACTGAAAAGGAAGGTCAGCCTCAGGGGGAGAGTACTGAAAACCCCCCAGTGAATAAATTTCAAGAAGGTGTGATAGCCAGTTCCTCTGATTCATATGAGCAAGATGACCATGTTGATCATGAGGAGCCTGTTGCTAGGGCAAGTGAGAAGGGAAAGGAAGTTGTTTATGAGATTCCCCTCCTCACAGAGACACCACATCAGAGGACTAGGTAGCAGAGATTTGTCATTAAACTGAAGCCTGTGATGGATAGGCTAGATGCCTAAGGTGAGATACTCTGCTCTGTGCAATCAGACATTACCTCTATATTCTTGAGCCAGAGCTCAGCAGCAAAAGAAATGGGGATAGTAAAGAATGCTTTAAGGTGGTTGAATAAAGAAATGGGAAGCATGAAGACCCTATTATCAGATATTTTAAAGGAGGTAAGGGCACCAGCACCTCCTGCTCCCACACCATCTGCTCCTCGGCCCTCTGAGGAGGTTGTAGAAGAGGTTGTTAGGCCATCCGGGCCACCAACTGACGATTTTCCATCAGGGCATGTTTCTGAGGATCCAGCAGGGCCATTAGGGCCAGTAGTTATTGATCAGGTGGCAGCTGTAGAATTTGGGCCAACAGGGCCAGCTGAGGATCTGTCAGGGCCAACCAGGCCAGTGGTTACTGAAGCTGATCATGTCAGGGCAGAAGAAGAAGAAGATGTTGCTCCTGAGCCCCCAGCTACTTCCCCCATTCAGACACCAGCTCCTTCTTCACCACCATCCTCCTCCACAGCACCTCCAGCTCCACCTACCTTCAAACAACCTGTACCTAGAATCATCTCATCTCCAACACCTTTTCCCTCTGAACCTTTCTCATCTCCTGCCATTTCCACTTCCATTCCTCCACCTCCTCCTCTCTTTGAGGTTCCTCCAGCCTCCTCATCAGCTGGAGCCTCCTCATCCTCTGGTCCCTCCTCTTTTGGACCAACTGATCTACCTCCCTCCACTTCTCATTCCTTTCTTCATCCCTCTACTACTCCCTCCTTCATTACTATTATTCCGGAGAGTGCTCAGATTGATGCCCCCTATCTTAGGGACATCAAGGATGAGTTTGAAGAAGCTATTCTCCGATCTGTATTGAAGGTTGGAACTTATGTTCATAGGACAGGCTCTTCTAGCCCTGCTCCTAAGAAAAGAAAAATAACCTCCACTTCCTCTATCTCTTCTTATCCTTATTATCCACCCCTATGGTTTTCTCTAACAGTGGACAACAAAAATAAACCACTCTATAGAGAATTCCTTCAGAAAGTTATTTTTGCTACCATCATAAACCTTCCTCATCTCAACCTTACCGATCATCTTAATGTCATTTTGCCTTATACTTCTCTCTCTAAATCCAAAAAATCAAAAATCTTCTCTCTAGCCGAAGCCAAAACTGAAGAGCAGTGGGCTCGGAGTCATAAAGCTTTGTACAATAAGTTTCTTCTTGTCCGATCAGCCAGGTTCCCTCCCCGAGATCATTCCTTGACTTTATCAGAGTGGTTCCAGATCCTTCACAAGGACATCTGGGCTCCGTTCATTCAAAAGGAAATCAAAATGATCAGGCACTTTCAGATGTTCAATAACTACAGATATCTCAATCATCTTCCTGAGGTTCAGCTTGGTCAGTTCAAGCAGGCTATTAGAGATCTTGGGTCTCTTGACGCCCACACTGAAGCTATTCAGGTTGACTTTGCCACCCTCCAGTTGCCTAATACTGTTCTTCTTCCCCCACTTCATTCTCTGGTCATGGATTCAGCTGTTGGCTCTCTTATTTTTGAGCATTTTGCCAGAGTCATGGGAAGAATCAAAGTGCAGAAGGGTCATATGGTTGCCTTTCACAGATTTTTGTTTAGAGAGTATCACCAGGGCCATGTCAATGCTGATGTCCTCGCCCCTCTCTTATCTGAGTGTGAAAGACTATCTCCTTCAGATTGGGCCAGATTTTATCCCCTATCTGCTCAGCAGCTTACAAATCTGAATGTCTCTCAAGCCAGGGAAAATAAACCTCCAGTTTCAACTGCTGAATTTCTAGACATGAACTCCATTCACCTTGTTAATGATCCCTTTCAAACATGGGTTGAAAGATACAAGGTTTATGTAGCCATGCGCCTAGAACTAAAGCAGAAGCAACTCTTCTACCCAGTCTCTATTGATCAGTTTCTCTCTTGTGCCAGTTTTGGAAAAGTTAGTTTGTATAAACATTCCATTGACCCAAATCGCTATGCTGACTTCTTGGAAGAACAGAGGACTCTTCATCATCAGAGAATGGCTCCCACCATGGGGACCGTCTTATTCTGTTGTTTGTGGAGTATTTTGTCTTTATTTTGAAGAGTAGGAATCTAAGGCTTGGGAAATCATTTCCCATTATGCCTCTCTTTTATCGCCTACCTTCTATCTTACTGTACCCCCTCAAGTTGAATGAAATGATCCCTTGCTATCTTTTCTCTTCATCTTTGTCTCAGCATTTTATTCTTTTTGCTTAATGACAAAAAGCAGGAGAAGAATAAATCATTCTGAAAACATCTCTAATTTTGCACAACTCCTTAGATTTATTTCATTATGTTTATGCCATGTTTTGTCATCACCAAAAAGGGGGAGATTAATGATCAGTTTATCCCCATGTAATTTAAATAAATTACATATCTATTTTGGTAATTAACAAAACTCAGATATAGTTTAAACTTACAAGTTTTTCTATGAGATTTAAGCACAGGAAATAAATCAAGGAAGTACAAGCAAAATCAGTAAGTGTTTATCATCTGTAGCTTTTAAGTTCAAATCACAAAATTTATCTAACTACACATCGATTTTCTATTTGCTGTAACGATTTTGTGATTTCATAACGATTTCATAAGTCATTCCAATTTATTTTTATTTTTATCTCATAACGATTTCGTAAGTGACAAAAATTTGCTCTCTCAACGATTTGCTAAGAAAGCATAACGATTTTCCTTCATAACGATTTGATAAGTGAGAACAACGATTCTCTCACATCGATTTGCTTATATTCGCAAAGAATTGCTCAAGCATAACGATTTTCTTTTTATAACGATTTAATAAGTGAGAACAACAACTTGCTCTCACATCGATTTGGTTTTTATAACGATTCTTTAAGTCACATATCGATTTGATCTTTCATAACGATTCGATAAGTTACAACAACGACTTGGTCACTGTAACGATTCAATAAGTTACAACAACGACTTGGTCGCCATAATGATTCAATACAGCAAACAACGATTTGCTCACTACATCAACTCGATAAGTGAAACAACGATTTGCTTATAATAATATTTCACAACGATTCATTTATAACGATTTGATTATAACGACTTGCTCATAACGATTTGCTTATACTATCACAACAATTTCTCTCTACAATGATTTGCTTATGATTGTATAATGATTTATATATGCATCGATTTGTTTATGAATGTGCAACTATTTGCATAGATAACGACTCATTTGCACAACGATTTTATAAGTCATGCTAACAACAATTTCTTGGTTCATAACGACTTAATATTTAAATAGGTTGTAAGTCAAAGTCTTCCCTCACTTTTCTCTCACATCCATGCATTTATTATGACTGAACATATCACTGCACTGCATGCAAATGATATCTTCTATTTCCATGCTTATACTGTAAACATCCTTTTAGAAGAACAGAATGGAATTTCCGTTTCGGTATAAAACCTTTCTTAACATTGACTGACATGGAGAGAAACGTTGACTGACACGGAGAGACAGCTTAGCTATCTATCGTTTAAGCTTTTAATGCGTGCAGGTCTCTGACAGCACATCTCGATACAACGTTGGACACAATAGAAGCCGAAGGATATCAAAGAGGATTCTCTCTCTTTACGTGCATGGAAAGCTAATGACTGTTGACTAAAAGCTCTACAGTGCCATGCAGTCTAACGTAAACAAAAGCTTAGAGATAATGGACACCTCAACGTTCAATTTTCAAATGAAAGACATATATAGAAGACTGAAGCTCCAGAAACTGTGAGAAAACTCACGACAATCTTTTACAAGCTTTCTGCGAGCATCTGAAAGAGGGAGGCTTCACTCCTTGCTCGTCTAGCTCTTAACTCTCTGCATCGAGTGTAGATCTTAGATAGAGCATTTTTGTGTACTGAGAGAGTTTATTAATGCTCATTTTCTTCCTCTCAGTATTCGCTTCGGATCAAGCATTGTGCTGTTAGCTTGGTCCAGGGGCGTATCATCCCTTGAATACATTCCTGTGTATTTTCCCTTCGTGTTGAAGGAAGACATGGTGGGTTCCAGGGTGTTTATTTCCCTTCGTGCAGAAGGAAGACCTGGTGGGATCCAGGGTGTTGTATTTCCTCTTCGGGTTGTGAAGAGAAGACCAACTGCGGCTGGGTGTGTAAGTGTCCTTGAGGGGGACTGTACCCTTAGGTAGTGAAATCCTGAGGTATTGCTTAGGGACTGGATGTAGACTCTTGTGGAGAGGAGATCCGAACCAGGATAAATCCTTGTGTAGTGTGATTGCTTTGTGTGTGTTTGTTGTTAACTCTCACTAACACTAACATCTATCGAAGTGTGTCTTATGTGATTGTTTTTGTGGACAGCTTTTAAAGTGATCAAAATTTTAATATCCCATTCACCCCCCCTCTGGGTTAGCTAGCTAGGCAACAGTTTCCACGGACATGTGTATGATATCCCTTGCGAGGCTTCAGCTCATTCGCGAGAGGTGGAGTCAGATCGAGCTCATTATTAGGTTAATGGGTTTGAGTGACATAGTCCATCACAGTTGGTATCAGAGCAAGGTCTGTGTAAATATAAAGGAACTGGGGAATTACATAGCCTTATTTCTACGCTAGTCCACTGCTGGTAGCTGACCCTGGTTTTGTAATGATTTGTTGGTATGTATATGGTTGAAATGTTGTTTGTGCAGGAGTTTGAGATGGCTGATAGGAGAGATTGGGGAGGTGGTGGAGATGAGCAGGAGGAGTCTACCCAGCAAATGATAGAGAGAATATGGGAAAGTCTTACTGATATCCGAATGAGAATGGACCAATAGGCACCGGTACTGTAACGGCCCTAGACATTTATACCCAATAAGGGTCCATATCCAGATTCATCTCCCGCGATCGAACCAAAGTTTCACAAGGGATATCACTAACACATGTCCAGTACGAATATAAAAGACCACAATTACAGTATATAACACAGAAAAGTACAAGTGTATATAACTATAAACCACAATATACAATCGTCCACAATTACAATATTACATGTCCAATTAAAGAGTACAACTACCTGGGGCATATCCCGAGGGAGCACAAGCTCAGATGACTCAACTACTCTACTGCTGGTGGTACAAGTATGCACTACTCTGCGTAAACCACGCCGAAGTCAGCCAATGCCTACTAAGTCGGCCAACACCTAAAACAGACTGTAAGGGAGTGAGCCTCAACAAGTCACCGGCTCAGTAGGGACCTCCCACAATGAAAACACAATTACACAAGAAACCTCAACCACAGAGGGTCTCACTGGCAACACAGCAATCGAAACATAACATGCACACACAAGCATGTTAAACTACAACTAATCATAAACACATCGGCTAAACTTGGTCCTCGGAAAGTAAAGGAAAGCACAAGACTAGCTTAACACTGCTAGTCCATCCTTTAACTAAAACACCTCGACCACAAGCCTCACGGCAAACACACTGCCAAGACTACGGTCTCATAGGCTAACCACACACACGGAGCATCGGGATTGGCGACAACCAGCCAACACCCGTAAACCACATCGTAATCGGAAACCAATCTATTTAACACGTGGAGAGTCACACCACAAGACCTCTATAGTACGCACGGTCTCACCTCAACACCGACTGAGGTCGGACTCACGTATCACAACACAACTCTACCACAAGGGGTACAAATACCTGCTACCACGAGGTACAACACTGAACCATAGAACTGTGCTACCTCCAGGGCACACCACAATGGTTAACGGTTTCATGCTTATAACCTTAACCAGCAGTTCACACACAAACCACAACCAGTGGTCAAACACGAGTCGGTACGGAGACGACGCCACCACTTGGGAACGGAATACTGGTTCATGACGCCAGTATCCAACCCAGACAACAAAGCACAAGAACTACCTCTTAGTCTCGCAGTCACAGACGGAAGGTCCAACTGTCGCTCCACAACAAACCAAGAATAGTGGAGACCAACTAAACACCACAACCCGCAGGTCACACACCCCGCAGGCCCAAGCTTGACACCTTTAGGGACTCCGGCCGAGAACCCTAAAGTGAGACACTGGAACAGGACTAGCTGGGGACCAGTGTCGACTACTAGTGTTTGTACCCCCAACCACGAGTGCGCTACAAGCGACTACACACCCACAAACACAAGTCGCTGCCCACAGCCGTCTTTCCCTCAGCCAGACGTACAACTCAAACGCTGGAGTGAGGGTGTCCAAAAGACGACTCAGACCTCAAAGGTACACACGTACCAGGACATGCCCTAAGCACCCGGTGCTAGGGTACCCGACTGAAGATGTATTCCAATTAGGCGCCAGACCACTAGACTTGGTAAGCACACAAACCACGATATACATTCCTTTATTATAAACCACGGTATACAAGTGTCAAGCTTAGCTTGTCAACAGTCACCATGTGACTTCCAAGCCAACTAATGCTGACACATACACAAATCACGATATATATACTTATATGACCTTACCAGATTAACTGCCTTAAATCATATTTAGCAATAATCATAAAGCTTGGGCTAAGTTCACACCAGAACCTCACCGCCCAGCTAACACAACTCAACCATGGAACCTGAAACGCATCAGACACAGACGCCGCCACTTGAATCGCGTCGATCGGTTTGGACGCCATTCCAAACCTTGTCACGACAGGGCCAAGCGCCGCGACCATGTCGCGTCGCCCCTTCCAGATGCTATTTCAAATGTTGTTGCGACAGGCCTTAGTGATGCGACCAAGTCACGTCGGCCCGACACGACGCCACAAAGACCAATCGGTCAAACCATCGGTCAACATCCAAGATGCGTCCGATAGCTAAGACGCGTTCCAGCAAAACGCGTCGGGTCGAGGAGCCGCATTCACGCCGCCGCCTCACCCATCGGACTAAAACCCCATATCGCGTCCACACAAAGCGACGCGTTCACATGAACATGTCAGGGAAGCTTGCTGCATTTCCAAACACAGCAGGGGCCAGCGCACAGGCCAAACCCCACCTTCCCCACAGACATACCATGCACAACCCATCGATGCAAACCTCGTTTTAAAATAGTAAACATGATAATTAACTCATAGCAAGCCACCCGCACATGCACTGCCCTTTAAAACCATAAAAAGGGATTGAATCACAAGGGGAAGTCTCCCTACCGGCAGAAGACGTCGAAGCACACCAAAACCTCCTCGCCAACGGCACGCCCACACTCCGAGTATCTTCCTTGCATGGTTCCCGCACTGCACGGTCCACCGAAAGCCGAAAACCACGGGAGAAGCTTCACAGCATCTCCCCTGCGCCAGAGAGAGCATCCTCTGCTCTATCTGGCCGAAACGAAGCTTTTAACACACTAATCGAAATCACGTCTAGGGCAGACACCACGTTTAAACCCTTTAAACGCGTCCTCCCTGTTCAACGCCAAACGGAAACCCGTGCCACGTGCCATAGAGGCGGTTCCTGGAATCGCGTCTAGCAAGGCTGACGCGTTCATAATCGCGTCGCCTTCCTCCGCCGCGATTCCAGACAGTGAACCAGCAATGCAAATGAGCTGGCATAACCAGCCCACACTGCTCACCCTGTGCACAGAAACCACACAAAAAGCCCACTGACCTTCTCTTGGTCAAGAGCACCACACATAGACCCGATAAACCTAGATCCGAACTGCCACACTGTTACAGGTACAGCCGGCAATAGCAGTACTACTAGATGCAGGTGGGGCCGTGCCAGTAGCACCAGTTCCACCACCACCAGGAGTGGAGGTACCTCTTGTGGTACCTGTACCACCACCACCAGTGAGGGCAGTGGAAGTTCCGATGCTGTAGGTTGAAAGATTTTTGAGATTACAGCTACCTACCTACATAGGGGGATCTAATCCAGACACAGCTGAGCACTGAATTCATGAAATAGAGAGGGTTTTTATGACTATGAGGTGTCCACCAGTGGATAGAGTAGTTTTGGCTACCTACTAGTTGCGAGGTTTTGCGCAAGAATGGTGGAGGTTAAAGATGTAAACCACTTTTGCAGGCAGAACAGAGGAGACTATGACATGGCCATAATTTTTAGAAGCGTTTAATGAAACATTTTTCCCAATACAAGTGCAGCAAGCAAAAAGGGAACAATTTCGGACCCTTCAGCAAGGAAATTCTTTTGTTTTAGAGTACCAGATGAGGTTTATGGCACTCAGCAGATATGCGTCATATGTTGTATCAGATAATGCTATGATGGTCGAGTATTTCATCCGAGGCTTGAGGACTGAGTTACAGAATGCGGTGATACCGCTTATGTGCAGAACTGTAGAAGAGATAGCTCAGAGAGCAGCCACACTGGAGAGGTCTGTTCGAGCTCGTCAGTCGGAAGAAATAGGTTCAGGTAATTTTTGGTTATCACAGCAGTCTCCGGGGATTAGTAAAGGAAAGGCGCCAGCGGGACCATCTTCCTCAGGTTTCAGCAAGTGGGGTTCAAAATTGAAAAAAATATTCAGAGGTCGAGGAGGAGGTCGCCAGCAGATGTTTCAGCAGGGGCGTGGCTATAGGTCAGAGGTGAAGGAGTCTCAGCAGAGTACAGCCAGGCAGCCTACACTTCCACCAGGTTATAGATGTTATAACTATGATCAGCCGGGGCATTTGATTTCCAATTGCCCCTATCCCAGAGAATATGGTTATGGAAGAGGAGTTCAGCAGCAACAGTAGCAGCAACAGCCCCAGCAGCTAGCAGGACGAGGTAGGGGAGCACCGCACTAACGAGGTAGGGTCCGGGTTATGGCTAGCACCCGAGCCCAGGCAGAGGCATCAAATTTGATAGAAGCTATACTACCTATTTATGAATTTTTAGCAAGAGTTCTATTTGATCCGGGTGCTTCTCATTCTTTTATTTCTGAAGAATTTCTAGATTCCATGGTGCATCCATTAGAAGAAAAATTGTGTGAATTGGTTGTAGAGCTCCCGTCGGGTGAGTTTATGCTCACCTCTTGTTATATAGATGAGGCTCCCATTGTGATTCAAGGAAATCAGTTGCCCGCTAGATTATATGCATTGCAGTTGAGAGATTATGATATTATTCTGGGTATGGATTGGCTTGAGGCCTATGGAGCAATGGTAGATTGCAGAAAGAAGAGAGTCAGGTTTTGTCACCCTAGTGGAGCAGTGTTTGAATTCCAAGGTATGTCCTCTTATACTTCTAAGTTTATAATTTCAGAAATTAAAGCTAGAAAATTGTTGAATGCGGGTTGTGTAGCTTATTTAGCTTCGGTGAGTTTGGTAGAGACTGGCAAGTCAGTAGAAGCAATTCCAATGGTTAGGGAATTTGTAGATGTATTTCCGGATGATTTGCTAGGTTTGGCTCCACGCAGGGAGGTGGATTTTACCATAGAATTGTAGCCAGGAACTATGCCAATATCTAAGGCACCGTACAGGATGGCACCAGCAGAGCTTAAGGAATTGAAGAAACAATTGCAAGAATTGCTAGAAAAAGATTTTATCAGACCGAGCCATTCACCATGGGGAGCTCCTGTGTTGTTTATAAGAAAGAAGGATGGAAGCTTCAAAATGTGTATTGATTATAGAAAGTTGAATGATGTGACTATAAAGAATAAATATCCATTGCCAAGAATTGATGATTTATTTGATCAGCTTCAATCAACTAAGGTGTTTTCTAAAATTGACTTGAGGTCTAGATATCATCAACTAAGGATCAGAGAGGAAGATATTGACAAGACAGCATTCAGAACCAGGTATGGGCATTATGAGTTTGTGGTTATGCCATTAGGGCTAACCAATGCGCCAGCAACGTTTATGAATTTGATGAACAGAATTTTCCATCCATATCTGGATCAGTTTATTGTGATTTTTATAGATGATATCTTGGTTTATTCAGCATCTGAAGAGGAACATGCAGGGCATTTGAAGCTTACCTTGCAGATTTTGCGGGATAATCAGTTGTATGCTAAATTCAGCAAGTGTGAATTTTGGTTAAAGGAAATTCAGTTTCTGGGTCATGTTATTTCAGCAGAGGGAGTTGCAGTTGATCCAGCAAAGGTTGAAGTAGTTATGAAATGGGAAGCGCCGAAGACAATCACAGAGATTAGGAGTTTTCTAGGTTTAGCTGGTTACTACAGGCATTTTATACAGGATTTTTCCAGAATTGCAGCACCTATGACTAAGTTGACCAGAAAAGGTGTGCCATTTGTGTGGTCAAGTGAATGCCAGAAAAGTTTTATGGAACTGAAGAAAAGGCTTACAACAGCACCAATATTGACATTACCAGCAGGTAGTGGTGGTTTTGTTGTATACACAGATGCATCTAGAAGAGGGCTTGGAGCAGTATTAATGCAGCATAGTAAGTGATAGCTTATGCATCCAGACAGTTGAAGCCAGTAGAGGAGAACTACCCAACGCATGATTTGGAGTTAGGGGCAGTTGTTCTTGCCCTGAAGATGTGGAGGCACTACCTTTATGGTGAGAGATTTGAAATTTTCACAGATCACAAAAATTTGAAGTATATTTTCTCTCAAAAGGATTTGAATCTCCGTCATCGTAGGTGGGTAGAATATTTGAAAGACTATGATTTCAGTTTGGCTTACCACCCAGGTAAGACCAATGTTGTAGCTGATGCATTGAGCAGGAAAGCATATCTGAGCCACATGTTGATAAAGGAATGGAAATTATATGAAGAGATAGCAAAGAATTCATTGTATGTTCCAAGCGATCAGCGGCGAGCAGTACTAGCCAATAATGCTTTAGAGCCATCTATGTATTGGCAGATCATTGAAGCCCAGAGGACAGATAGAAATTTAGCAAAAATCATGAAAATGGAGGGTGTCACCATTGATGATAATTGTGTAGTCAGGCTCAGAGGCAGATTATATGTACCAGGAGAAAGAAAAATAAAGCAAAGGGTACTAGAAGAAGCTCATAAATCCAGGTACACCATTCATCCAGGCAGCACACATTACAAGGTGTTCAGTTTGTCAACAGAACAAGGCAGAGCATCAGAAGCCCGGAGGTCTACTACAGCTGTTACCAATTCCACAATGGAAATGGGACGACATTGTTATGGATTTTGTGGCAAGACTACCGAGGACAGCTACAGAGCACAATGGAATATGGGTATTTGTTGACAGATTAACCAAAGTATGCAGATTATTGGCAGTGAGCATGTCCTGGATAGTGGATAGATTAGCAAGAATTTATGTTGACAGAATTGTTCTATTACATGGTATTCCGAAGACAATTGTTTCTGATAGAGATGCAAGGTTTACTTCTGGTTTTTGGAGAAGCCTACAGAGAGTTATTGGTACAGAATTGAGATAGTTCAGCCTATCACCCACAAACTGATGGTCAGATAGAAAGGACAATTCAAAAATTGAAGACATGTTACGAGCTTGTTGTTTAGTGTGGGGAGGTAGTAGGGAGCACCATCTGGGGATGGTGGAATTTGCTTATAATAACAGTTATCACACCAACATCGGGATGGCACCGTACGAAGCATTATATGGAAAGCCATGCAGAACACCTTTGAACTAGCATGAAGTTGGAGAGAGGCAAGTAATGGGTCCTGAATTAATTCAGCAGACTACAGAAATGGTCAGATTTATTAAAGAAACGTTACAGACAACCCAAAGTCGGCAAAAAAGTTATGCAGATACTCGATATCGACCATTACAGTTTGAGGTTGGAGACTTTGTTTTTTTTAAAGTTTCTCCTACAAAGGGTGTCTTAAGATTTAGAAAGAAAGGTAAATTGACTCCAAGGTATGTGGGGCCCTTCAAGGTGTTAGAAAGAATTGGGGAGATAGCATATAAAATTGATTTGCCACCAGATTTTACTGATGCTCATGATGTCTTCCATGTCTCTATGTTGAGGAAATATATTAAAGATTCATCAGAGGTAGTTAGTTATCAGCGTGATGATTTAAAGTCCGACATGTCTATGCTAGAATACCCATTGCAAATCACAGGCCGCAGGACACAGAAGCTGAGGAATAAGGAAATTGAATTGGTAAAAGTCAGATGGGAGAATAGGCAGGGAGGAGAGGATACCTGGGAGTTAGCAGTGGAAATGGCTAAAGTGTATCCTTACTTATTTGAGTAAGCTTTTAAAATCTTTTTAGATGATAGTACATGTTAATGTGTTTAAAGTTTAGGTATATTTGAGTTGCTTTATGAATTTCGAGGTCGACATTTCTTTTTTAGATGATAGTAATGTAACGTCGCGCATTTTTCGGATCCTTGTGGATCCTATGTTTTGCGTTAATGATGGCCAGTGTGGCCAATGTGGTGCCTTACAGGTGTTTTACGTAGGTTTCTAGGATAGTGTGGGCCGGCAGGTTGGGCCTAAGGCACCTGTTAGTTCACTGTCTGTGAACGCGACAGGCCTAGACATCGCGTTCTGAATGCGATGGCATTGGGGGTCGCGTTCTATTTGTCGCTGTGAGGCGGTCATCGTGTGCATGCGTGCCGCGTATCACACGCTAGGCGGCATGTTGACGTCGTCCTTATGAAGGCGACACCCTACACCATCCCATTCAGGTCGCGACGGAGGGGTGTGTCGCGTTCTTAACCGCAATGTGTTTTTAAGTTGGTTTGGCCAAGCAGAGTTGCAGTGAGCTCTGCTCAACTAGGGGAAGCTGCTGTGGTGATTTTCGGGGTGATTCCCCTATTTGGTGGCGCTTTTGGCATGTTCTCGCCGCGAGGACCTTGCGTGGAGCGGGGGGGAAGCGTCGGGTGTTTTCCGTTCTTTGTGTTCTTCACGGAGGTAGGGAGATTCTTCTTGTTTTACATCGTGAAATCACATGTGATGCATGTACAGGTTGTTATTTTCTTTGAGAACAATAGATATTATGCTAGGGCATTCACTAAAACATGAAAAATGGAAATTAAGCGTGGTTTGCACGGTTGAGGGGGTGATCCGGGGAGAGGATCCCAGATTTAGGGTTCCTGCCTGTGAAGGCGATGGAGCCCCCTGTCGCGTTTAGAATTCGACAGGCCGACTCATCACGTTTAGGTTATGGACGCGACCTATCGTGGTGTCGCGTTCTGAAGGCGACACTACTCCACGTCGCGACCTCAGCCGAGAGGTCCTGTTGTGCATGTTTTAAATAGTAAGAATATCTGATTATCAGTATTTTATGTGCATGGCTTGTGTGAGCATTGCTAGGGCACCTGTAGCGTTTGTGGAGCGTGTCGTTTACGAGGCTAGCGTGTTGTTTACATAGCTAGCGAGATGTTTACGTGGTTAGCATATGGTTCACGCGACTAGTGTGTTGTGCTCACGTGGATGACGTAAGGTTTCACGTGGTTTGTGCGGTGTGCACGTGGTGTGAGTGTGCGTGGCGAGTAGTACAATGCCTACCGTGGTTACCTCATCAGTTGGGTGCCCCAGGTTCTATGTGAGCCAGGCACGTGTGTTTGTGCTCGGGGCTTATCCCGGTACTTGTGTACCGTTGAGGTCTGTGTCGTCTATCTTGGACACCCTCACTCCGATGCTTGAGTTGTATGTCTGGCTGAGGGAAAGACGATAGTGGGACAGCGACTTGTGAGAGTTTGTTGTTTGTCGCTTGTAGCACGCTCGTAGTTGGGGGTACAGACACCAGTAGACGTATTGGGCCCCACCTAGTCCTGTTTTCCAGTGCCTCACTTTAGGGAGCTAGGGCCAGAGTCTCTAAAGGTGCTAGGCATGGGCCTGCGGCGGTGTGGTCACAGGTGTGGTGTTGATTGGTCTCCACAGTTCTTTGGCCTATTTTAGTGAAGCGGCAGCTGGACCTTTCGTCCGTGAATGCGAGGCTGAGAGGTAGACCTATGTGGTTTGTCCGAGTCAATTGTTGGTGTCGCGAACCAGTCTACGTGGCTTGAGTGTGGTGGACTCTACTCTAGCATGTACACCTGTTTGTGGTTTGCCGTTTATTTATTAAAGTTGGTTTATGATAACGACATGTGGTGAGCGATAATTACTGCTTTTATATCCTGCTTAGTGTACTTTATAAATTGCTAGCGTAGCTTCCAATTTTTGTACTTGAGTTTGGTTTTGCTCGGCTTTTTGGGGAATTTCCCTACTAAGCCAGTAACTTGCAAGGCTCACCCCTACTCCTTACAGGTGAAGGAGAGCAAGAGGTTTCTCTACCGTCTTCTAGTTCGGAGCCGCATCGCAGCGGTGTTGGGCTGACGCGTCTAGTAGTGTAAAGTGTAGACTACTCTTCTGTAGTACCTCGAGGTATGCCCCAGGCTTGTGTACTTTAGTTTGACTTTTGTTGAAATTTGGCTATGTAAATCCATTGTAAATATATGTGGGATTGTGAATCTTATATATATATTAGTGTGCTCCTTTATGTTTCCACGGACATGAGTGTGATATCCCTTGAGAGGCTTCGACTCGTTCACGGGAGACGAAGTCAGATCGAGCTCGTTTTTAGGTTAACGGGTTTGAGCGACGTGGTCCATCACATACTGAGCATTTGCGCACATAGTTGCTTCGTCTATTTTCAAGTGATGATGAGTACGATGAGGTGCATGGGGATGGGCAAGAGTGACAAGCATCTCGAATGTTTAGTTACAATGAGATCCTATAGTCGGAGTCAAGATCTAGATTTATGTTAGAGTTATTATTTCCCTTTTTGCAATATTCCTTCACAACAGTTCATGAGGTGGCCATCAATAGGGATCACCCACTCAGGAATCACGCTGAGCTTGGGAGAATTATGGAGAAGGTTGACATCCAGGATTTTCCAGATAAGTGTGTTTGGATGAGAAATGCAGATGGTAACTTCTCTACAAAATCCGCCTTCCAGGTTCTAAGGCCACATGGGATTAATTGCTCTTCCTTGCTTAAAATCTGGAATCATTCTTTTAACCCCAGGGCTTCTTTGTTCGGATGGAGGATTTTGCAACGTGTTTTTACCTTGCTGATTGTGGTATCTACCTAGCATCCTCATGTTCCTGCTGTGCAGATCCTTCTATTGAAGACATGGACCATTTATTTCTTAAAGGGGAACTGGCTGTCGTGATCTGGAAGTGGGCCCGCCCTCTCCTTCACGGCCTGAATATTGGACCTCACATTACTTCCACCTTATGGAATATCATTTCTGTAGTCACCTGTCGGAGCGCCCCAGGTTTTATTGCGACTTATGTCGTGCTTCTTATGTTGTGGGAGATTTGGAAATTTAGATGTGCAAAGCGGTTTGATTCTACATGTAAATCTGTGGGGAAGATCATTGCTGATATCAGATATGCTGTCAATGTGGCTATTCAAGGCATCATCTTCAAACAGGAAGGTTCTCCCAGTAGCCTTGCTATCCTGCAGGTATTTGGTTTTAAGCCAACGGTCAAATTAAAAGTGCCTAAGATTGTTAGGTGGATCCCACCTCAACATGGTGTCTGTCTTAATGTTGATGGCGCTTGCAAAGGAAATCCGGGTCCTTGTGGCGGTGGTGGCTGTCTTTGGACTCTAGCTGGTGATGCCATCCTCAGTTTTGCATTTTACTATGGGCATGGTGACAGTCTGCTTGCTGAGGTTCGGGCGCTTTGTGATGGCTTGCGTTTGGCTGTGCTTCATGGTCTTAACATTACTTCCGGATACTCAGATTCGCTTGTTTTAGTTCAGTCTCTCAATAATGATAAATGCCCTTCTTGGAAGTGTTCTTGGTGGTGGAGGTTGGCTCAATCTATGCTGCATGACATGCACATCTGCGTGGTTCACTCTTATAGGGAGGCCAACAGGGTGGCTGATGCCTTGGCTTTCTATGCTTGTGATAGTCATCAGAGCTCTATCTTTACATCATCCAACATCCCAACCGTTTGTAAAGGACCAATTGTTCTTGATAAAACTGGTCTTCCATCTCTTAGATTAGTCTAATTTCTGTTTTTCAGGGGTATGTCCCGCTGGTGCATGTATGTTTCCTTTACTTTATATATAAAAAATCTCGGGCACAGGACTACGGTAGGGGAGTGAGAACGTTTTCCCCTGCTGGGGGATAGCGCACTTAGCTAGCTCTTTGTCTTGATGTCCCTTTGCTTTTAAAAAAAATTTATTTCCCTTTTTGCAATGTCTTAGTTGTTGGGCCTACGTTATGGCCAAATTAGCAATTGTAATGGACCTTTGGGTTATGACTGAATGAAATACAATTGATTATTGGTTATGCTATCTTATGTTCAATTTGTGATGCAGTTTATGTTTAGATTACGCATCCAATTAGCATGCTCGTATTGCTAATAACTGCTCATCTCGATATTTTGTATCTGAGCGTGACACAATAAATAAAACTATAACTCTAAAACAATAGACAGTAACAATAGCGGTAAGCAAAAGTAAATAAGTATTGAATTGTAGATAGTAGCGATAAGCAGTAAACTGTAGACAGTGATAATAAACAGTAGCAGTAGATAGTAAACAATAGATAGTAACAGTGAATAGTAACAGTAGACAGTAGTAACAAGAGCCAGACACATTGTCCAAACCACCACTAGAAAGCAATACAGTCAGTCAATACTCAATCACCTAGGCAAGACAGTGACGAGTGTTGGTTATTGCGCAAAACCTAGAGAAGCTCTCTCCACCCTAACTAGTGAATAGTGCAAGCACTGAACACCTCTAGGATTTCAAACCCCGTTTCCCTTGAGGCCAGTAAGCAGTAGACAGTGTGAACTTTCCCATAGAGGCATTTCTATAGTACAACTCCAGTAAATCCACTATGGCGGCAGTGTCCTTTGGCATTTAATAATAATCATGCATATCTAACCATACTTACTGTACATACAAGTACAACATAAAAACATAATTCATACAGTTTCAGATTAACAGTAAACTAAGTTTCACTAACTAAAAATATGTTGTTAATTACTATAATTACATGGATTAACTTAATTTAACACATGACGCTTAATTAACACATGACAGTGCAGGAACAGCTACAGTACTTCGAAAAATCTAGAAAGTTGACAGAACGTAATCTCAGATAGAAGACTGAATTAGAAAATTTTGACGATTTTCTGACAACCATAATTTACTGTGATTTATATACTACTAATACACACATATAATATAATCTGAAAAATACTAATCCAAGGCAGAAAATCCTTAAAACAGAAATACACATGAACATGATTGACAGGAACAACTCTACAAAATATCACGATCTTACTCAACACGAATAAAGCATAGTATAATTATCTTTATTTTCTAACAAATTCCCATCACTTTTCTTATAAAGAAAATTATTAAACATATCTACAATAATCTAAAAATCAACAGTATATAATATGATGATCCCGTAATATTAAAACAATCTAAATCATAGGCAAGAACCATCCACATGCATATCTTACACATAAACATATAAATACATATAAAACAAACATAAAATTTGCAAATCTGGAAGGAAGAACTAAATCCGCAAATTCACATCCCAAAATTCTCGTGTTTAAATGCATATAAAAATCTATGAAAAACACATGATGTACAAATTAAGATCATGGATTTAAACCCCCAGTTTACTTGCCTGAAGAAAACCCCTGAAGATCAAATTAGGTTGAAGAAGCCCTTCTTAGCCAAGCCAAAGAGACAGTTCTCCCCAACTTGATGTGATCTTTACGCCTTCTAGATGGTTGGCAGCACGAACACTCCTTCCTCACGTCCAGAACCACCCCATCACGCTGGTCCAGGTTGGAGAAGGCTTATGCGAACAAGCTCCCAAGCTCCCTCACAAGAGTCTCTCCAGAACATAGAGCCAAAAGTGCGTCCCATATGAAACCAAGCCATATATATATAGCTTTGAGTCGTGTTCAAGAAGGAAAATAAGATCCCAAACCCATAGGAACTTCCCAAGTTAATCCATAAAGGAAATCCAACTCAATTCATGAAGAAATCGTAGTTACTATTGGATTAGGAAACCAGAATCATTAACGGAGTCATAACTGATAGGCCAATAGATGGAATATATAAGTCAATCGAAATAAAGAGTGTAAGTACTCCCTAATGAAAATATTTGATCACCAAGAGGTAGAAGCTAAACAACAATTGATAAGAACATCACCAATCAATAGAAGCTAAACAACAATCGATAGAAATATCACCAATCGATAGAAGCTAAACAACAATCGATAGGAACTCAACCAATCGATTGGAGCATAACAACGATCGATTGGGCTTGTACACCAATCGATTGGGCTGTCTTCACCATCGATAGGGCATTAATCACTAATCGATTGTAGACCTCTTCCACAATTGATTGACCTTAGACAGTAATCGATTAGAAGCTTATTCCAACAATTCATTAAAGTGATAGCTATTATTATTATTATTTCTTATACATAATATCTTTAAAAATAAAGTGAAATATTATAAAATATTGTTAAACACATTCAAAACATAGTCTAAAATCATTGGGTCTCACAAGTATCCTCTGACCGAAAACCAGAAAACCAGTAAAACAAGGATCTTTAAATCTATAAAAATTAGAAAACACTCACATAACATGCACAACCATAAATCAAAAATGTCAGGCCTTACACCCTTAATTGTAGACACCAATGCTCTTTTATTACTTGTTAGATTGGCATAGAATTATTGTACTAGTTTAGGATAAAAAACTCTGTAATCACTTATGAAACCAGTCCAACCTTGAATTTCAAAGGGTTCAAAAAGTCTTGGAAATGCTGCCATCATACCTTCATCATTAATGTTTATTGCCCTGGGCTTGAGAATTTGATGATTCTCTGCTTAGCCCTTGGTTATTGTACCTTTACTCGCATCTTCCTCTTCTACTTTAGCATTATGGGACCCAGACTTCTCAACTTTTTCACCATCATGCTCAGATTCATCATCATCAATATCATCATCATCATTTGACTCATTCTCATCTTCATCTGCATTCCTAGATCTAGATACTCCTTTACCATCATTTCCAGTCCTAGATTTCTTTTGTTCCACCTCTTTGATCCAAAGTTTTGTTCTTCTGAGGCGTTGTCATCAAACCCATCCACCTCTTCTTCATCTGAGTCTGATGTGGCCAGGGCTGTTACTATTTAAGTGTTAGAACCTTTTACAGTAAGGCTTGCTTCTTCAATATTTTGTTCCTCAGAAACCTGGTCCTCCTTGTCATCTGAGCTGCTCAACTCAACCAACTTACCTTTCTTCTTTCCTTTTGACAAGGCTTTCTCTTTAGCAAGTCGATAGTGTGTGAATCATCGACTGCTGCGCGGATAAGCCATAGCTTTCCTCTTTTGAGAAGTAACTCTCTATTGAACATCACGCCTAGCCTTGCTTCTACCCTCAGAGGGCTCTCTGATCACCACACCAGGAAATGCAGCTTTGGCTTTTCCTCCCCTTCATGCCTATAGCTTAGGGCCATTGTGACGGAGAAAGAACAAATGTTTCGCTGGAGAAGGAGGACTGCCTCATCAGAGACAAATGGATGCTTCCGAGGGTGAGAAAGGAGGGAAATTTGGAGAGAGAGGTATGGATAGCGGGCAGATGTGTCGAGTATGATTTGGGGATTTAGAGAAAAGCACATCGACCCGCCCTATGGGGTACAATGAACCTGCGGTTCACTAGGTCTCATCTTGGGCCAAAGTGAAATGAGTGAAGATGCGTCGACGCAGGAGTCCATGTGCGTCGACCTACTTGAGGTAAAAAAAACCAGTCTTGATAAAAAGAAATGAGAATCAGTGTTCTGTTGCCCAGTTGACGAGCCCAGAGGGGGGGTGAATGGGTCTTTAAAAATAATCTAGAAGATACCTGTAACTAAAAACATTCACACAAGTGTTCTTCGAAGGAGGTTAGTGACTGTTAGTTTAAATATCAAACACACAAAGAAAACAATCACATGACACAAAGGATTATCCTGGTTCGGACCTCCTTTCCTTAGGAGTCCTACGTCCAGTCCCTGAGAAACCACTCAGGTTTTTACTAACTAGGGTACAGTCCCCCTAAGGACGCTACAGCACCCAGCTCGGCTAGTCTTCCTTCACACCTGAAGGGAATAACAACACCCTGGATACCCCACCAGGTCTTCCTTCACAACTGAAGGGAAACAACACCCTGGATACCACCAGGTCTTCCTTCACAACCGAAGGGAAACAACACAAAGAGAATGGAATAAGATCAAGCCCCTAGATCAAGCTTTAACAAGCCAAGATCTGAAGCCACTAGCACTGAGAGCAAGGATCTAAACAAGGCACACTCTCAGAACTACACGAGCTCTCTTAGAAAATCTATTACAGCACAGAGAGTGAAGAGCTAAAGGTGATGAGGAATGAGATTCTTGGCTCTGGACTTCTTGCAGAAGAATTTGAATGCTTGAACACAAGATGCTTGTTCTTTTCTTCGTTCGTTATTCTTCTCTTCTGTATCTGAGTTTATATCTTATTTTTGAAATACGGCCATTGAAGTAACCGTTGTCTCTTGGATTGATAGACGTTAGACTGCTTGACACTTGGAAGCTTCAACAATCTTTTATCTATTTGAGCACACAAAGAGATAATGTCTTCTGGCGTCTGTATGATCCAACATTGTATGATAGAAAGTCTTCAGGACCCTACACACATTAAATGCTAGAATAGTAGACAGCTAGACTGTCTTTAGTTTAGGAATATTCACCAAAATAGCAATGCTAAATAGTTTCTTCTAAAAGATATTGACAGAATATGCACGATAATGGATAATATCGTCTGTATGCATGCAGAGGTATGTTCTCATCTCATAAATGCACGAGTGTCAGAGAGATATAAACGTGGACTTTGACTAGTCAAAGCTTCAAAAGTCAAGTTGATACAAACCATAAAGTCGTTGTCTATATGACTTATGAAATCGTTACGAATACTAACAAGTCATTTATAGAGAACAAATCGTTAAAGCAAGTTGAAGTGTTCAACAGGGAAATCGTTATGAACACTTATCAAGTCGTTATGAGCTCTAAAGAATATGTGTTCAACAGGGAAATCGTTATGAATACTAATCAAATTGTTATGAGCTCTAAAGAGATCGTTGCGCAAAACAAATCGTTATGAGCGCTAAAGAAATCGTTGTGAAACACTTAACAAATCGTTATAGAAAGCAAGTCGTTGTGTTCACTGAAGAAATCGTTGTAAAACACTTAACAAATCGTTATAGAAAGTAAGTCATTGTGTTCACTGAAGAAATCGTTGTAAAACACTTAACAAATCGTTATAGAAAGCAAGTCGTTGTGTTCACTGAAGAAATCGTTGCGATAACTTATAGAATCGTTATGATAGGCAAGTCGTTACGAGCTCTAAAGAAATCGTTATGATGACATATAGAATCGTTATGACAGGCAAGTCGTTACGAGCTTTAAAGAAATCGTTACGATGACTTATAGAATCATTATGACAGGCAAGTCGTTACGAGCTTTAAAGAAATCGTTACGATGACTTATAGAATCATTATGACAGGCAAGTCGTTACGAGCTCTAAAGAAATCATTACGATGACTTATAGAATCGTTATGGGATCGACTTGTTTGAAACAACATGACTTTTCAGTCTTACAAGGAAATCGTTACGATCTTCAACAGAAATCGATATGGACTTTGAGAAATATCATGTTGAAAAGATTAAAGCTTCAGAGAAGTAATGCATACCTTTATTGGCTTGTTTGACCTTGGTATTTTTCCTGTACTTTAAGACTTATGAAATATTCATTAGATATTATTGATAAAAACTAGTTTAGTTTTGTTAATCACTAAAATACATATGTAATTAATTAAAATTACATGGGGACAGACTGATCATCAATCTCCCCCTTTTTGGTGATGACAAAATTGAACAATAAGCATGGATAAAAAATATCTGAAATCAGTCTGAAGATATGACATGCTAATTTGCTTCCTTAAAAAAATTATTAGAATGTATTTCAGACAGGCTAATTTTCTCCCCCTTTTTGTCATTGAGCAAAAAGACAACCTGAGACAAAGAAAGAAGAGAGAAAGAAAATAGGAGTACACAAAGAAGGAGATTTCATTAACTTTGCGGAGGTACGGGTAAATAGAAGGTAGAAGACAAAAGAGAGGCAAAATGGGATATGGTTTCCCATGCCTGTGCTTCCTGCTCTTCAAAAAGAGCTTTAAAGACTCCAAAAGACACAGAGTAGGTTGGTCCCATGAAGGAAGCCATCCTTTTGAGATGAAGATCTAGGTGTTTGTAGAGAAGATCAGCATAAGCCTCCTTATCCATAGTCATCTTTAGGAAATGACGAGTCCCAAAGCTGGCACAGGTAAGAAACTGATCTATGGACACAGGATAGTGATTGAGATTATCTCTGAGAGCTTTGTGAAGAGCTACATATACCTTGTACTTTTCCTCCCAAACTTTGAAGGGGTCATTTACAAGGTTAATAGAGTTCATATCCAAGAAGGTGGCTAAAGAGATTGCAGGTTTGCCTTCCCTGGGTTGAGCTTCATTTAGAGAAAACAACTGCTGAGCAGACAAAGGGTAGAACTTGGACCATTCTGAGGATGTCAGCCTTTCACATTCAGACAGAATGGGGGCTAGAACTTCAGCACTTACATGCCCCTGGTGATATTCCCTAAATAGGAATCTAGGAAAAGCAACCAGGCAGCCTTTCTGTACTCTAATTCTGCCCATTACTCTGGCAAAACGCTCAAAGATGATGGATCCTACATAGGATTCCATAACTAGAAAATGGATTTGTGGAAGGGCTATCTCTTCAGGCACTTGGAGGGTAGCAAAATCTACCTGAACATCTGAAGTATGTGAGATATCTGGAGTTAGAGCTGAAATTGATGACCAAACTTTCCCCATATAAATTAATTCACTTATTTATATATTAATTTTGATGATTAACAAAACAATACTAATGAATTACTTGAGCCTTGAGGACAGGAAATAAAAGTAAAAGGAAGTTCAAGACAATCAGGTAAAACTCTCACTTCATACTTTTCCCAAGTCATTGCATCGACTTCTTCATACATTATAACGACTTGCTAAGACATCGGTTTCTTTGTAAGTTATAAAGTCTTGCCAAGTCTCCGTAACGATTTCTTAAGTTGTCATAACGATTTCTTAAGACCTCGTAACGATTTGCTTGTCGCAACAATTTCTTAAGTTGTCATAACGATTTCTTAAGACCTTGTAACGATTTGCTCGTCGCAACGATTTCTTAAGTTGTCATAACAATTTCTTAAGACCTCATAACGATTTGCTCGTCGTAACGATTTCTGTAGAATTCATAACGATTTCTATATTGTTCATAACGATTTGCTCATCGTAACGATTTCTGTAGAATTCATAACGACTTCTATATTGTTCATAACGATTTGCTCGTCGTAATGATTTCTGTAGAATTCATAACGATTTCTATATTGTTCATAACGATTTGCTCGTCGTAACGATTTCTATAGAATTCATAACGATTTCTATATTGTTCATAATGATTTGCTTACAGTAACGATTTGGTAAGTAATCACATCGATTTCTTTGATGTTTACAACGATTTATCTTGCACAACGATTTCATAAGTACTTATAACGATTTCATTATTATGATTTAACGATGCTCTGTCATAACGATTTGCCTATCAACTTATAACGATTCCATAAGTCATAAAGGCATCGGGTTTGTTCATATCGATTTCATTGCTATATCAATATAATACTCTTAATATACGTTGAATAGTCAAAGTCGTATCTCATCTGTTTGACTGCTATGCATTGAATGCACTCTGAACGTATCTCTCATGCATGCAGACGATATCTTCCACTATTGTGCTATTCTGCCTACATCTTTATTTTGACAGAAAGGAGCTTTGCTAAATCCAGCATTATCTTTTCCAACTGTGACTGACAATCAACGACAGTTCTAGCTGTCTCCTATTTATTGTTGATATGCTTGCAGATACCTGACAAGATTTATCTGTACAACGTTGGACACAAAAGATACAAGATATCAAAATATTTCTTTGGCGTGTACTAAAGGATAAAAGACTGAAGATCAGAAGCTTCCTTGCAGACCAGTCTACGTACACCAGAATGAGAGACAACGGTTCTTTAACGTTCAAATTTCAAGAAGAAGCTTAAATACAAGACTACAAGACTGAGAAGAAGGCACTTTTGAAGAGAACAACATTCTGTGATAGAGAATAGCCAATCCTTCAAGTCTTCTGTAGTTCAAACAAGAGCGAAGCACTCCATTCCAATAGATCTTAGCTCTTTAGCTCTCTGTGTTGAAAAAGAAATTCCTGTGAGAGCCAGTGAAGTCTTTGAGAGAAACCAGTGTCAAAATCCTTTCTCTCTCGAGGCTTGTTTGGTTCAGATTGTAGCTGTTTGAGCTAGTTCCTGAAGCTTGTTCTTGTGCTTACTGTTATTAGTTTTATTCCCTTCTGTGTGAAGGAAGACCAGGTGGTATCCAGGGTGGTTGTATTTCCCTTTAGGTTGAAGGAAGACCAGTTGAGGCTAGGTGTAAGGATCTGTGAGGGGGATTGTACCCTTGATAGTGATATCCTGAGGTATTGCTCAGGGACTGGACGTAGGTCTCCTGTGGAAAGGAGTTCCGAACCAGGATAAAATCCTTGTGTCTTGTGGCTGTGTTTTGTGCATTTGCTATTTCATTCCCTCTAACTCTAACCTTCGTTTAAGTTGTTGTGTAATCCTTTTAGTGAACAGGTTTCAATCTAAGATCAAATTTTTTAATAACCCATTCACCCCCCCTCTGGGCTAGCTAGCTGGGCAACAAGTGGTATCAGAGCGAGTCTCTTCGACAAAGAAGAAGATCCAACGATTTGAAGAGTAAAGATCCATGGCAGCCCAAGGTAATTTCGAAGGTCAGTCATTCAGCAGACCTCCTTTGTTTGATGGAGAAGATTATACCTATTGGAAGACAAGAATGGAGTACTTTCTACAAGGCCACGATTACATAATATGGTCCATTGTGGAAGAAGGCGATCTTCTAGTCACCAATGCAAAGGCTCAGTGGACAGATGAAGACAGAAGAAAAATCTCCTTAAACTGCAAAGCCAAGAGCATCCTGTGCTGTGCCCTCAGCAAGAAAGAATTCAACAGAGTTTCAGCCTGCAAATCCGCAATGGAAATGTGGGAAAAGCTCAGGATTACCTATGAAGGGACAGATAAGGTAAAGGAGACAAGAATCGACATTCTTGTGACCCAATATGAAAGATTCCAGATGCAGTCAGGTGAATCCATAACCCAAATGTTTAGTAGATTTACAGATATCACAAATGGGTTAGCTGGATTAGGAAAAATCTATGATGTACCAGATATGGTCAGGAAGATCCTCAGATCTCTGCCATCCTCATGGATTCCAAAGGTAACAGCCATTGAGGAAGCCAATGATCTAAAACTAATGTCATTGGAGAAGTTAATAGGATCCCTCATGGCTCATGAGATAAATATGGAGAGATTAGGAGAATCCTCCAGCAGAAAGAAGCAATCAAACGCTCTCAAGGCCCATGAAGAAATATCAGAAGAATCACTGGACAACAGTGAAAGCAGTAAGGACAGTGATGATGAAGAAGCAATGCTGTCTCGAAGACTTCAAAGAATTCTAGCAAAGAAGAAGAAGTTCCAGTCTGGGAGAAGATTTTTTAAGAAAAATAAAGATTTCAAAAACCAGAAGTAAAGGATTCGAAGAAAGGAGAAGTGATATGCTATGAATGCAAGAAGCCTGGACACATCAAGGCAGATTGTCCAATGCTTAAGAAGAATGATCACAAGAAGAAGGATAATTTCAGAAAATTCAAGAAGTATAAAAAGAAAGCAATGGCAGCTGCTTGGGAGAACAGCAGTGACTCAGACAATGAGTCAAGCTCAAGCAGTGATGGAGAAGAAGCCAACCTGGCTCTCATGGCCAACACCGAAGACAAGGTAACTTCTGACTCTTCATTTGATTCCTGTAATGATTCAGATTCGGATAATCTAGAAAGTGCATTTAATGAACTTTATGATAAATATAAAGAAGTATGCAAATTATTAAAAGTCAGTAAGAAAAATATCATTTGTCTAGAGAACACTAATTCTGATCTAAAAACAGAAAATGAAGAATTAGAAAAACAAATAACTGAACTTAAAAGAAGAAATAAATTGTTATGTGAAGACCTAAAAGCTAAGAATGAACAAATAACAAAATTGAAAAACAGGAAAGCACAGATGAATTAAGGAAAGAAATTAAAAACTTAAATGAAGAAAATAATGAACTATCAAGCACACTAGAAAAATTTACCAATGGTAAAAACTCTCTAATATTAAAAGGTACTAGAAGATCAGGTAAGAAGAAAAATGGGTTAGGATATACACCCCCAGATAATGAAGAAACCATAGTCTACCCTAAAACATATCCAACACCAAAATTTGTACCTGAACAAGATATAGCATATAAAGCTGATTTCAAGTATATAGAAAAGGTAACAAAATTATCCTGCTGTGATCACTGCAACAAATTAGGACATATCGTAACAACATGCCCAACAAGACATAAAAAATGGATAATAAAAGGTAAAATTAATGATACTAACCAATCAGGACCCAAAAGAACTTGGGTACCTAAAACTTAATGTTTAAATTTCAGGGAAATTCAAGAGCATCCAAATGGTATTTGGATAGTGGATGCTCAAGACACATGTCAGGTAACCAGAAGCTTTTCGTCAATCTCCAAGATGAAGAAGGAACAGTTACTTATGGAGATAATGGAAAAGGCACAGTGATAGGAAGTGGGTCAGTGAACAACAAAGGAAAATCAGTTATTGAAGATGTGTTGCTGGTCAAAGGATTAAAGCACAATCTCATTAGCATCAGCCAGTTGTGTGACAAAGGCCATCAGATTCAGTTCCAAGAATCAAAATGCAGCATATTAAAGGATGGAGCAGTCATCTTTGAAGCATGTAGAGAAAGAAATTTGTATGTACTCTATCTTGAGGAACTCAAGGATCAAGATGTCTGTTTGGCAGCCAGCAAAGATCAATCAACTGAGCTGTGGCACAGAAGACTGGGCCACTGCAGTTTGGATGGATTGAACAAGCTCAGAAAGAGAAATCTAGTGGAAGGACTGCCAAAGGTCAACACAAAAATGGATAGCATCTGCAGACCTTGTGCAAGAGGAAAGCACACCAAGAACTCTTTCAAATCAAAGACAATAGTGACCACCTCAAAGCCGTTAGAACTACTTCACATGGATCTATTTGGGCCAATGAGGACTACCAGTCTTGGAGGAAAGAATTTTGGATTTGTCATAGTTGATGATTACTCAAGATTTACTTGGGTATCCTTTCTAGAGCACAAAGATGACACCTTTGATAATTTTGTCAGCTTCAGCAAGAAAGTTCAGAAAGATCAGAAGTTCACCATTATCTCTATCCGATCAGATCATGGTGGTGAATTTCAAAATGAAAAGTTTGCTAGGTTCTGTGATGACCAAGGAATTGAGCACAACTTCTCAGCACCAAGGACACCTCAACAGAATGGAATTGCTGAGAGGAAAAATAGAACTCTTTTGGATATGGCAAGAACAATGTTATCAGAATATGACTTGCCAAGATATTTTTGGGCCGAAGCCATCAACACTGCAAGCTACATCATTAATAGAGTAATGATCAGGCCAATTCTGAAGAAGACTGCTTATGAACTCTACAAGGGAAAGAAACCTAAGATCAGTCACTTCAAAATATTTGGATGTCCTTGCTTCATCCACAACAATGGAAAAAGGGACATTGGTAAGTTAGATGCCAAATCAGATGAAGGCATCTTTATGGGGTACACTTCTAAACCCAAAAGTTATAGAGTTTTCAATAAACGCTCATTATTAATTGAACAATCTGTGCATGTTATTTTTGATGAATCTAACCCTTCCTTGAAAAAGGAAGAAATTAGTGACATTGATGATGCAGATGACTTGTCCGAAAAATTAAAGAATACCTCAATTGAGGACAAGGAAGATCCACCTCTGGAAGAACTGCAGCAAACTGAAATTCAACATGAAAATCTTCCAAAAGAATGGAGACATAAGAAAGATCACCCTCTTGAGAACATTATTGGTGATCCATCCGTAGGGGTAAGAACAAGAGGTAATGTAATTCCTTGTGATTATTTAGCTTTTGTTTCTCAAATAGAGCCTAAGACAGTCAATGAAGCTTTAACTGATGAATCTTGGATAATAGCCATGCAAGATGAACTAAATCAGTTCAAGAGAAACCAAGTATGGTCACTTGTTCCTAGACCATCCAATCATTCAGTTATTGGCACCAAGTGGGTGTTCAGAAATAAACTGGATGAGTCTGGAGTAATCTTAAGAAACAAGGCCAGACTGGTAGCTCAAGGCTATTCCCAAGAGGAAGGCATAGATTTCGATGAAACCTATGCACCTGTGGCTAGACTTGAGGCTATTAGAATTTTACTTGCTTATGCATCTGCATTAGATTTAAAATTTTTCAAATGGATGTCAAATCTGCCTTCTTAAATGGTTTTATCAAGGAGGAAGTGTATGTTGAACAACCTCCAGGTTTTGATGACACCGAATTTCCAAATCATGTATTTAAACTCCATAAGGCTTTATATGGTTTAAAGCAAGCACCTAGAGCCTGGTATGAAAGGCTCAGTACTTTCTTATTAGATCATGGTTTCACTAGAGGTCAAGTAGATAGTACATTATTTATAAAATCAAAAGTCAAACATATACTACTTGTGCAAATATATGTAGATGATATTATTTTTGATCTACTGATGAATCTCTTTGCAAGTACTTTGAAAAGCTTATGCAGGGAGAATTTGAAATGAGTATGATGGGGGAGCTAAACTACTTCCTTGGATTGCAAATCAAGCAAGGGAAGGAAGGCACCCACATCTGTCAAGCCAAGTACACCAAAGAGCTGTTAAAGAAATTTGGATTTGAAGGTGCGAAGCCATTGTCAACGCCAATGAGCACATCAACCAGAATGGACAGTGATCAAAATGGTAAAAAGGTAGATCAAAAGAACTATAGAGGTATGATAGGGTCATTGCTTTACTTAACAGCAAGTAGACCAGACATTTTATTTAGTGTATGCATGTGTGCTAGATATCAAGCAGACCCTAGAGAGTCTCATTTAATTTCTGTGAAAAGAATATTTAGATATTTAGCTAGAACTCATGATTTAGGTCTTTGGTATCCAAAATCTTGTGAAATAAATTTAGTAGGATACTCTGATGCTGACTATGCTGGATGCAAAGTAGATAGAAAAAGCACCAGTGGTTGTTGTCAATTTCTTGCAGGATGTCTGATATCTTGGTCTTCCAAGAAACAAAACTCAGTAGCTCTATCAACAGCTGAAGCTGAATATGTTGCTGCTGGAAGTTGTTGTACACAACTCCTATGGATAAAGCAACAACTTGAGGATTTCGGCATACATATCAAGTCAATTCCACTACTGTGTGATAATACAAGTGCCATCAACCTCACCAAGAATCCAGTGCAACACTCAAGGACTAAACACATTGAGGTTAGATATCATTTCATTCGAGATCATGTAGCTAGTGGTAATTTAGAAATTTCTTTTATAGATACAAATGGTCAACTGGCAGATATCTTCACAAAAGCCCTACCTGAAGAGAGATTTACATCTCTTAGAAGGGAATTAGGGATGTGCAATTTGTGAAAAGATTTCTGTATTTAAATTGGCATATAAATTTTTCAGATTATAATGAAATTTTCTCTCTCTCTCTCTGGCATTAAGCAAAACTCAGCTTATTTACTTTATTTGACCGCTATTGTGTCAAAAGTAGTTTGACCCGTCAAACCCTTTTGTCGCTTTCTGCCGTTACCCTTTTTGGCGCCTCCTTTTCGATAAAGTATTATTAATTAGTCAAATCGTTGTGGGAACGACTCATCTCCCACCTTTACCCTTCCTTCTCCTTTATCTGTTCGCCCAAAGCCGATGCCCTAACGATTCCGGCATCGACTCTCCGCAAGATTTGAAGCTTCTCTTCTTCCCGCGAAGAATCCCTTGAGGGCTTCCATCCCTTCCATCATCTCCTTTCTCCAGAACCTTTCTCCACTCTACCCATGGCCGCTCCAGTGATCTCCGGAAGTGTAGGGGGCTACAGTGCTGAGTATTTGTCCCCTGAGCAGCAGGAAAGGTTTACATTCGTCAAGACGAAGGTTTGCGGAAATAAAGCAGTGGATGTACCAAATCTAGAGAAGAATGGCATGAACAGTATAGCAGAAACATTGAGAAGGATGCAGTGGATGGATATTGCCACCTTCACCGAGGTAAGCTATCCCGACCTGGTGAAAGCCTTTTATGTTTGTCTAAGTCAGAGGCGGATGGGTCCCTTGTCTCATCTGTAAAGGGTATCCAAATTAAAGTAGATCATGAGCTTTGCACATGTTGTTTGGGGTGAAGACTTCTGGACACAGTGGGGTTCACACAGTGAACGATCAAGCAAAGGGTCTTGGCATTATAGGTCCAGGTTTCAGGCTGAGAGACGGGAAATTAGATATCAATCAGATGACTGCATTCAACCGTCTACTTCATTTTATTATCTGCCAAATCATGGTTCCCCGCAGTGCCACTTTCTCAACTTGTACTAGGGCAGATTCGGATATGATGTTCTGGGTAATCCAGCAAAAGGAGATTAACATGGCCGAGGTCATGATGGAGAGAATGAAGTTTGCCCATGATCAAATCTGGGATACAAAGAGCAAGTTGAATGTTTCATTGCCCTATGCTCATCTACTTACCAAGATATTCAAACATTTTGGAGTAAATCTATCTGGGGCAGTTGTGGAAAAGATGGGCCAGTCTATAAGGTCCAGGAACCTAAAGAAAAGTGGATTCTCAGTGCAGAATGGGATATGGTCCAAGACCTCTGTGGCAGAGGGAGAGGCCATCATTGGAGATGTCCCAGAGATTCCAGAAGAAGCAGCAGATCCACCAGCAGAATTAGAGGTAGAATCAGTAGCAGTAGAACAAGCAGCAGCAGAACCTGCAGTGGAAGATCAAGCAGAGACTTCAGATCACCTGTTATGGAGGTTGAATCTCTTTCTTCAGAAACTCCAATGGGAGAAGCAGTAGCAGGTGTGGCAGATCCTTTGCCCACCTCAGAGTTGCCTCTATTCTAAGAGAGGTGTTGGACTCCTTTCCCTCCACCTCAGTTACTTCAGAAATAGGTGGACTTGCAGAAGAAGAAGCTATGGCACCAGGCCATACTGAAAATTTAACTGAAGTAAATGTCAGTTTTGAGGTGCAAACAGCTACTCAACAAGAAGTAATTATGGAAGAAGTTCCCAGCCAAGGGGAGCCAATTGCTAAAGAGTCTCTTGTCTGAATCAGTGGCAGAAGGCCACATTGAGGAAATTGTTTTGGAAGAAGCTCCTACTCAGGGGGAGCAGAAAATGATGAACCAATGCTCCTATTCAGGGGGAGCAAATTGGCATTGAGGAATCTATGATGGAAAATGCTCCTGAGACAGATGCACCATCTCAGGGAGATCAAGCTCCTGCCAAAGTATCTGTAAATGAAGGACCAAGTACAAGCCCTGCTAATATTGAGGAGCCAGTCAATCAGAAAAGTAAAAGCAAGAGAGTGGCTCACAGAAGGCAAAGAAAGAGTCACAGGAAAGTAAATTTGAAGCCTGTTATGGAAATATTAAAGGCTCAAGGAGATATATTAACATCAATTCAGACCAGTGTTCAAGGCATTCTTGCCAGTCAAGCTACAACTGCTACTGAACTATCTCAAGTCCGAAATGCTATAAGGTAGTTCAACAAGGAAATGTCAGACATGAAGTCCATGCTATCAGTAATTTCGAGGTCAGGTGATTTTCTCCTTCTGCTACTCAGAGCAGACCAGCAGCTGTTCCTCGGCCACCAGGGCCTCCAGCACAAGAGTCAGGGCCATCAGGGCCATCTCATCAGGATCTAGGCCATCTGGGCCATCTGCAGTTGCCAGAGAAGGTCAAGCAAAAGGAAAAGAGCCAGTAGCAGCTAGAAGGCCCCTGAATCTTCTACTCTTGCAACTCCAACCCTCTCCTCACCTTCTTCTTCTTCTACAGCCCCTCCAGCTCCACCAACTTTCAAACACCCTATGCCTCGCACCCAAACCTCATCCTCTCTCATTCCATCTCAACCTTCCTTCTCTCCCACTCCCTCTCAAACCTCAGCACCATCATCACCCTCACCTTCTTCACCTCTCGCTGAAACTACTCCAGTTCACCCATCTACCTCTTTCAATCCCAAACATCTCTTCTATCCTCCTACTCCTCCTTCTTCTGTCACCCTCATTCCGGAAAAACCTCAAATTGGCAGTGTCTTTGACACTAATCTTCCGGATGACTTTGAGAGAAGTACCCTCCTCTCCATTCTATCCATTGCCACTCATGTCCACAGGACTGATCCTCCCAGTCCTGCCAAGAAAAAGAGGAAACATTCATCCTCTGTCAGCCTCCCCTCCTCACCATTATTTCCTCCTCTCTGGTACTCTCTTACCCTCGAACCTCAGAGAAGATCCATCTATAGGGAATACCTTCAAAAATGTATCCTTTCCACTATCTATGGTATTCCTTTCCTCAACCTCTCTGAGCATCTAAACATTGTTCTTCCTCTTTGCCAGTTGACCCACCCTCAAAAATCCAAAATCTATGAGGGCACTGAGTTCAAGACTGAAGAGCAGTGGGCCAACGTCAAGGGCAACAAGTCTCAGTACTCCAAATACTTGACTGCCCGTGCAGAAACCCTTCCCATAGAGATCACCCACTCACTCTTTCTGAGTGGTTCATTCTTCAGCATAAGACCTCTTGGGGACCATTCATTCTGAAAGAGATCAGGATAGCCAAGAACTTCCAGTTGTACAGTGATTTCTGCTACCTGAACAAGCTGCCTGAAGTCCAGTTCTACCAATTTCATTCAGCCATAGTGATGCTGAGATCAGAACATCCAATAAATCTTCCCCTCAAAGTGGATTTTGCAAACCTCAAAGTTGACTCTCCAGTTCTTCTGCCGAAGCTACACTCCTTAGTGTTTGACTCAGATGCAGGCTCCCATGCTTTTGATATGTTTGCTAAGCAGATGGGCAGAATGTCAGCTAAGCAGGGTAGAATGCCTTCCTTTTTGCGGTTTATTTTCAGAGAATACCACTCTGGCCACATTTCCTCCCAATTCTTGGGTCCACTCATTTCTGAGTGTGAGCGGCTTTCTCCCTCCGCATGGGAAACGCTCTATAAGGAATCCCATCTTCAGTTGCAAGCTATCAACAGTTCCTTGTTCAGACAAAATAAGCCTATTCTATCAGCAGAAGCCTTCTTGGATCTCAACTCCATAAATTCAATTCAAGAGATATATGTTCAATGGGCAGCCCGATATACTGCCTTCTATGCCTTGAAGAAGGATCTTCTTGATCAGAAGATTTTCTATCCAATATCTCTGGATAGATTTCTCCTTCGTGCCAGTGTTGGAAAGAGCACCTACTTCAGATTCATACTGGACAAAGATCAGTATGGAGAATTCCTGGATCAGCAGCAGCAGCTTTACATTCAAAGGATGATTCCAGCCATGGGTTTCTTCTTTCAGTTGCTCCTGGTGTTTTCCACCAGATTTTTGAAGATATGGAGATCAAGGCATGGGCTGTCATTTCACAGCATGCCTCTCTTTTGTCTCCTTTGTATTATCTTACTCCTAATTAATACAAAGCTTTCTCTCTTCTTTTGTCTCTTAGACTATCTTTTTGCTTATTGACAAAAAGGGGGAGAAAACTAAAGCAAGCAACTCTGAAAAACATGTCTGTTTATTTATGCTGTTTAGTATATTTTGTCATCATCAAAAAGGGGAGATTGATGACCAAACTTTCCCCATATAAATTAATTCACTTATTATATATTAATTTTGATGATTAACAAAACAATACTAATGAATTACTTGAGCCTTGAGGACAGGAAATAAAAGTAAAAGGAAGTTCAAGACAATCAGGTAAAACTCTCACTTCATATTTTTCCCAAGTCATTGCATCGACTTCTTCATACATTATAACGACTTGCTAAGACATCGGTTTCTTTGTAAGTTATAAAGTCTTGCCAAGTCTCCGTAACGATTTCTTAAGTTGTCATAACGATTTCTTAAGACCACGTAACGATTTGCTCGTCAAACGATTTCTTAAGTTGTCATAACGATTTCTTAAGACCTCGTAACGATTTGCTCGTCGCAACGATTTCTAAGTTGTCATAACGATTTCTTAAGACCTCGTAACGATTTGCTCGTTGCAACGATTTCTTAAGTTGTCATAACATTTCTTAAGACCTCGTAACGATTTGCTCGTCGTAACGATTTCTGTAGAATTCATAACGATTTCTATATTGTTCATAACGATTTGCTCGTCGTAACGATTTCTGTAGAATTCATAACGATTCTATATTGTTCATAACGATTTGCTCGTCGTAACGATTTCTGTAGAATTCATAACGATTTCTATATTGTTCATAACGATTTGCTCGTCGTAACGATTTCTGTAGAATTCATAACGATTTCTATATTGTTCATAACGATTTGCTTACAGTAACGATTTGGTAAGTAATCACATCGATTTCTTTGATGTTTACAATGATTTGTCTTGCACAACGATTTCATAAGTACTTATAACGATTTCATTATTATGATTTAACGATGCTCTGTCATAACGATTTGCCTATCAACTTATAAAGATTCCATAAGTCATAAAGGCATCGGCTTTGTTCATATCGATTTCATTGCTATATCAATATAATACTCTTAATATACGTTGAATAGTCAAAGTCGTATCTCATCTGTTTGACTGCTATGCATTCAATGCACTGAACGTATCTCTCATGCATGCAGACGATATCTTCCACTATTGTGCTATTCTGCTACATCTTTATTTTGACAGAAAGGAGCTTTGCTAAATCCCATTATCTTTTCCAACTGTGACTGACAATCAACGACAGTTCTAGATGTCTCCTATTTATATTGATATGCTTGCAGATACCTGACAAGATTTATCTGTACAACGTTGGACACAAAAGATACAAGATATCAAAATTTCTTTGGCATGTACTAAAGGATAAAAGACTGAAGATCAGAAGCTTCCTTGCAGACCAGTCTAACGTACACCAGAATGAGAGACAACGGTTCTTTAACGTTCAAATTTCAAGAAGAAGCTTAAATACAAGACTACAAGACTGAGAAGAAGGCACTTTTGAAGAGAACAACATTCTGTGATAGAGAATAGCCAATCCTTCAAGTCTTCTGTAGTTCAAACAAGAGCGAAGCACTCCATTCCAATAGATCTTAGCTCTTTAGCTCTCTGTGTTGAAAAAGAAATTCCTGTGAGAGCCAGTGAAGTCTTTGAGAGAAACCAGTGTCAAAATCCTTTCTCTCTCGAGGCTTGTTTGGTTCAGATTGTAGCTGTTTGAGCTAGTTCCTGAAGCTTGTTCTTGTGCTTACTGTTATTAGTTTTATTCCCTTCTGTGTGAAGGAAGACCTGGTGGTATCCAGGGTGGTTGTATTTCCCTTCAGGTTGAAGGAAGACCAGTTGAGGCTAGGTGTAAGGATCCGTGAGGGGGATTGTACCCTTGATAGTAATATCCTGAGGTATTGCTCAGGGACTGGACGTAGGTCTCCTGTGGAAAGGAGTTCCGAACCAGGATAAAATCCTTGTGTCTTGTGGCTGTGTTTTGTGCGTTTGCTATTTCATTCCCTCTAACTCTAACCTTCGTTTAAGTTGTTGTGTAATCCTTTTAGTGAATAGGTTTCAATCTAAGATCAAATTTTTTAATAACCCATTCACCCCCCTTCTGGGCTAGCTAGCTGGGCAACAGAAATGGCCTTTCTGAATTGGCTAAGCTGAACCTCTGGAAGTCTATGGACATATCTATAATTGTTGAATAGCATGAAATGTCTGATCATTTTGATTTCCTTTTGAATGAACGGTGCCTAAAGTTCTCTATGATACAACCTGAACCATTCTGATAAGGTCAGGGAGTGGTCCCTTGGAGGGAATCTAGCAGATTTGGCAAGAATAAATTTCTTGAAGAGATCCTTGTGACCTTTGCCCTATTGGTCTTCTGATTTGGAGTGGGAAAGAGAGAAAATTCTGGATTTTCTGATTTTGTAAGAGAAGTGTAGGTAGAATGTGTGGCAAATGATCTGTGAGATTAGAAAGGGAAGGTTAATGATAGTTGCAAGAACAACCTTTGAGAGATATTCTCTGTACAGTGGTTTATGTTTGTTGTCCATTGTGAGAGAAAACCACAAGGTGGGTATTTAGGTTCAGAGGAAATGGAGGAAGTAGAAGTAAGTATCCTCTTCTTGGGGGCAGGACTGGAAGAGTCTGCCCTATGGACATGTTCTCCAACCTTCAACACAGACCTGAGGATCCCTTCCTCAAACTCATCCTTTATCTTTTCCATAAAGGGAGAGTTAAGTTGGGAGCTTTCAGGTATGATAGTGATGAAAGAGGGTGGAGGAGTAGGATGAAGAAAAGAATGTGAAGTAGTTGGGAGGTCATCAACTGGTCCAAGGGAGGGACCAGAGGAGGAGGAGGAGGCTCCAGCTGAGGATGCTGGAGGGGCCTCACGATAGGAGAAGGAGAAGGAATTGTAGTAGAGGAGCAGGAGATGAGTTGGAATGAGGAGAAATGCATGGGAGAGAAAATTGGTCTGGATTGAGGCTTCATGAATGTTTTGGAGCAGGAGGAGTTTGTAGGAGCTGAGGGTGGAGTTGGAGGAATAGGTGTGTGAGAGGGAGAAGAGGGAGCTGGGGGCTTGGGTGCCAAGGACTCTTCTGATGACCAAACTATCCCTATATAAATAATTCATTTATTTATATATTAATTTTGATGATTAACAAAACATTACTAATGAATTACTTGAGTCTTAAGGACAGGAAATAAAAGCAAAACGAGAGTTCAAGACAATCAGGTAAGACTCTCAATTTATAAGTATTATGATCAATTTCCTTTCTGACCAATTGCAAACAAATCGATACCATAACGATTTCTTTGAAACTTGTAACGACTTGACAGCCGTAACGATTTCCTTAGTTCTCGTAACGATTTCTTTAGAACTCATAACGACTTGCTAGCCGTAGCAATTTCTTTAGTTCTCGTAACGATTTCTTTAGAACTCATAACGACTTGGTAGCCGTAACGATTTCTTTAGTTCTCGTAACGATTTCTTTGAAACTCGTAACGACTTGACTAGCCGTAACGATTTCCTTAGTTCTCGTAACGATTTCTTTAGAACTCATAACGACTTGCTAGCCGTAACGATTTCTTTAGTTCTCGTAACGATTTCTTTAGAACTCATAACGACTTGGTAGCCGTAACGATTTCTTTAGTTCTCGTAACGATTTCTTTGAAACTCGTAACGACTTGCTAGCCGTAACGATTTCTTTAAATCTCATAACGATTTCTTTAGAACTCATAACGACTTGGTAGCCGTAACGATTTCTTTAGTTCTCGTAACGATTTCTTTGAAACTCGTAACGACTTGCTAGCCGTAACGATTTCTTTAGTTCTCATAACGATTTCTTTAGAACTCGCAACGACTTGTTTATTGTAACGACTTCATAAGTGTTCATAACGATTTGCTTTACGCAACGATTTCTTTAGAGTTCATAACGACTTGATAAGTGTTCATAACGATTTACTTTACGCAACGATTTCTTTAGAGTTCATAACGACTTGATAAGTGTTCATAACGATTTGCTTTGCGCAACGATTTCTTTAAAGTTCATAACGACTTGCTATGACTCATAACGATTTCATAAGTCATACAGTCATCAATTTCATATCTTGATATCTTATTCATCTTAAGCATTGACCAGTCAAAGTCCACGTAGACATCTCTCTGACGCTTTTGCATTTATGAGATCTGAACATATCTCTGCATGCATGCAGACCATATCATCCTTTATCGTGCCTACTCTGATAACGTCCTTTAGACTTAAGCTATTTGGCATTACTACTTTCTTGACTATTGCTACTGACGTTGACTGACATCAGAGACAGCTTATCTGTTTGCTATTTAAGATTGACATCTGTGCAGACCTCTGAACTAGCTTCATGGTACAACGTTAAACAAATAGAAGCCATCGATATCTTTGAAGATCTCATCTCTTTGCGTGCTCAAGTAATCAAAAGACTGTTGACTGGAAGCTTCCAAGACTCCAGATCTTATTCAGTCTAACGACTACTCAAAAGAGAGACAACGGACTCTTTAACGTCTAGTTTTCAAATTGAAGATATATATACAAGTCAGAAGAACAGAAGCAAGTGACAACGTTCAAGAAAAGCATTCAAATTCTTCTGAAGAAAGTTTAGAGCAAAAAACTTCATTCCTCTTAGTTTTGCTCTTTTGCTCTCTACTAGCTAGTGAAAGATCATTTGAAGAGAGCTTGTGTAGTTCTGAGAGTGAGCCTAGATTTAGATTCTTTGCTCTCAGTGCTAGGTCCTTCAGATCATTGCTTGTTGCAGTTTGATCTAGGGGCTTGTCTTACAAACCTTTCTTTGTGTTGTTCCCTTCTGGTGTGAAGGAAGACCTGGTGGTATTCAGGGTGTTGTTCCCTTCTGGTGTGAAGGAAGACCTGGTGGTTCCAGGGTGTTGTTCCCTTCTGGTGTGAAGGAAGACCTGGTGGTTTCTAGGGTGTTGTTCCCTTCGGGTGTGAAGGAAGACCAGCTGAGCTGGGTGTTGTTGTGTCCTTAAGGGGACTGTACCCTTGTTAGTGAAATCCTGAGGTTTGCTCAGGGACTGGACGTAGGTCTCCTGTGGAAAGGAGTTCCGAACCAGGATAAAAATCCTACTGTCTTGTGGTTGTATTTTGTGTGATTGCTATCTCATTTCCTCTAACTCTAACCTTCGTTTAAGTTGTTGTGTAATATTTTAGTAACAGGTATCAATTAAGATCAGTTTTTTAATAACCCATTCACCCCCCCTCTGGGCTAGCTAGCTGGGCAACAAGTGGTATCAGAGCGAGTCTCTTCGACAAGAAGAAGATCCAACGATCTGAAGAGCAAAGATCAATGGCAGCCCAAGGCAACTTCGAAGGTCAGTCAGTCAACAGACCACCTTTGTTCGATGGTGAAGATTATCCGTATTGGAAGACCAGAATGGAATATTTTCTACAAGGCCACGACTATCAAATCTGGTCGATAGTAGAAGAAGGTGACCTGGTTGTCACAAATGAGAAAGCACAATGGACAGATGAAGACAGAAAGAAAATCTCCTTGAACTGTAAAGCCAAGAGCATTTTATGTTGTGCTCTAAGCAAGAAGGAGTTTAACAGAGTCTCAGCCTGCAAATCCTCCATGGAAATGTGGGAAAAGCTAAGGATTACATACGAAGGTACAGATAAAGTAAAGGAGACAAGAATCGACATTCTTGTCACTCAGTATGAGAGATTTCAAATGCAGTCAGGTGAGTCAATCACCCAGATGTTCAGTCGATTCACTGACATCACCAATGGTTTAGCCAGTCTAGGAAAGTCCTATGAGATTGCAGATATGGTAAGAAGATTCTCAGATCCTTGCCATCTTCATGGACACCAAAGGTCACAGCTATCGAAGAAGCTAATGACCTTAAGAGAATGTCAGTAGAAAAGCTCATCGGGTCCCTCATGGCCCATGAGATCAACATGGAAAGGCTAGGAGAATCATCTAGCAGAAAGAAGCACTCCAATGCTTTGAAAGCAGAAGAAGAGTCATCAGAAGCAAGCTCTAGCGGGAGTGAGGTAGACAGCGAAAATGAAGAAGCAATGCTCTCTAAGAGATTGCAGCGCATCCTGGCCAAGAAGAAAAAATTTCAATCCGGCAGAAGGTACTTTAAGAAAAATAAAGACTTCAAAAGATCAGATGGCAAAGAAATGAAGAAAGGAGAGACCATCTGTTATGAATGCAAGAAGCCTGGACATATCAAGGCAGATTGTCCAATGCTAAAGAAAAATGATCACAAGAAGAAGGATAGCTCCAAGAAGTTCAGAAGATACAAGAAAAAGGCAATGGCAGCTGCTTGGGAGAACAGCAGTGACTCAGACAGTGAGTCAAGCTCAAGCAGTGATGAAGAAGAAGCCAACCTGGCTCTCATGGCCAACATCGAAGAAAAGGTAACCTCTGACTCTTCTTTCGATTCTTGTAATAATTCTGATTCAGATTCTGACAATTTGGAAAGCGCCTTTAATGAACTTTACGACAAATATAAAGAGGTGTCTAAATTACTTAAGATTAGTAAGAAAAATAATACATGCTTAGAAAACACTAACTCAGATTAAAAACAGAAAATGAAGAACTAGAAAAGCAATTAATCGAACTAAAAAGAAGAAATGAATTGTTGTGTGAAGACTTAAAAGTTAAGAATAAAAATAACAAAATTAGAAAAACAAGAAAGTGTAGATGAATTAAGAAAAGAGATTAAAAATCTAAATGAGAGAATGAGAAATTAGCAAGCACATTAGAAAAATTTACAAATGGTAAAATCCCTTAATATTAAAAGGAGCTAGACGCTCAGGTAAGAGAAAAGATGGTGTAGGCTACACACCACCTGAAAATGCAGAAACTATAATTCCACCTAAGGTGTATCCAACTCCAAATTTGTTCCTGAGGAGAATACAGCCTATAAAGCTAATTTAAGTATATTGAAAGAGTAACAAAAACATCATGTTGTAGTCACTGTAATAAGCTAGGTCATTTAAAATCCACCTGTCCAACAAGACATAAGAAGTGGATAATGAAAGTAAAAATTAATGATACTGACCCATCAGGACCCAAAAGAACTTGGGTACCTAAAGCTTGATGTCTTAATTTCAGGTTAATCCTCGAGCATCCAAATGGTATTTGGATAGTGGGTGTTCAAGGCACATGACAGGAAACCTGAAGCTGTTTTCCCATCTCCAAGCTGAAGAAGGAACAGTCACTTATGGAGATAATGGGAAAGGAACTGTAGTAGGCAGTGGATCAGTAAATAGCAAAGGAAAAACAGTCATAGAAGATGTGCTATTAGTCAAAGGATTAAAGCACAACCTCATCAGTATAAGTCAGCTGTGTGATAGAGGTCATCAAATCAAGTTTCAAGAATCAAAGTGCAGCATACTAAAGGATGGAGCAGTCATCTTTGAAGCAAATAGAGAGAAGAATCTGTACGTGCTCTACCTTGAAGAACTCAAAGAGCAAAATGTGTGTCTGGCAGCCAGCAAAGACAAATCAACTGAGCTGTGGCACAGAAGACTAGGCCACTGCAGCTTGGACGGATTGAACAAGCTCAGAAAGAGGAATCTTGTGGAAGGTCTACCAAAAGTCAATGGAAAATTGGAAAGTGTTTGTAGACCCTGTGCTAAGGGAAAGCACACAAAAGTTCCTTCAAGTCAAAGACAGTGGTGACTACCTCAAAACCCTTAGAGCTCCTACATATGGATCTATTTGGACCAATGAGGACTACCAGTCTTGGAGGAAAGAATTTGGATTTGTCATAGTAGATGACTACTCAAGATTCACATGGGTATCATTCTTAGAGCATAAAGATGATAGTTTTGATAATTTTGTCAGTTTCAGTAAGAAGGTCCAGAAAGATCAGAAGTTCAGTATTGTGTCCATTCGATCAGACCATGGTGGTGAGTTCCAAAATGAAAAGTTTGCTAGATTCTGTGATGATCAAGGAATTCAGCACAATTTCTCAGCACCAAGGACACCACAGCAAAATGGTATAGCTGAGAGGAAGAACAGAACTCTCTTGGATATGGCAAGAACCATGCTCTCTGAATATGAGCTACCAAGATATTTTTGGGCTGAAGCAGTCAACACAGCCAGTTACATTGTCAACCGAGTAATGATCAGGCCAATCCTGAAGAAGACTGCATATGAGTTGTTCAAAGGAAAGAAGCCCAAGGTAAGTCATTTCAGAATCTTTGGATGTCCTTGCTTTATTCACAACAACGGAAAAAGACATTGGTAAGTTGGATGCCAAGTCAGATGAAGGCATCTTTATGGGGTATACTTCTAAACCCAGAGGCTATAGAGTTTTCAATAAACGCTCACTATTAATTGAACAAACTGTGCATGTTATTTTTGATGAAACTAACCCTTCCTTGAGAAAGGAAGTAGATAGTGATAATGATGATGCAGATGAACTGTCCAAAAAGCTTAAAGATACATCAATTGAGGACAAGGATGATCCACCTCTGGAAGAATTACAACAAGAAGAAATTACTCATGAAAATCTTCCAAAGGAATGGAGATACAAGAAAGATCACCCACTTGAGAATATCATTGGTGATCCATCCATAGGGGTAAGAACAAGAGGTAATGTAATCCCTTGTGATTATTTAGCCTTTGTTTCTCAGATAGAGCCTAAGACAGTCAATGAAGCTTTAACTGATGAATCTTGGATAATAGCCATGCAAGATGAATTAAATCAATTCAAGAGAAACCAAGTATGGTCACTTGTTCCTAGACCATCAGATCATCCAGTTATTGGCACCAAATGGGTGTTCAGAAACAAATTGGATGAAACTGGTGTAATCCTAAGAAACAAGGCCAGATTGGTAGCTCAGGGCTATTCTCAAGAGGAAGGCATAGATTTCGATGAAACCTATGCACCTGTAGCTAGACTTGAGGCTATTAGAATCTTACTTGCATATGCATCAGCTCTAAACTTGACACTATTTCAAATGGATGTTAAATCAGCATTCTTAAATGGTTTTATAAAAGAGGAAGTGTATGTTGAACAACCTCCAGGTTTTGATGACACCGAATTTCCTAATCATGTTTTCAAACTCCATAAGGCATTATACGGTTTAAAACAAGCACCTAGAGCCTGGTATGAAAGGCTTAGCTCTTTCTGTTAAATCATGGTTTCAATAGAGGCAAAGTAGATAGCACATTATTCATAAGGTCAAAGGTCAATCACATACTATTAGTTCAAATCTATGTAGATGATATCATTTTTGGTTCTACTGACAAATCTCTTTGCAAGTATTTTGAGAAGCTTATGCAGGGAGAATTTGAAATGAGTATGATGGGGGAGCTAAACTACTTGGATTGCAAGTCAAGCAAGGGAAGGAAGGCACCCACATCTGTCAAGCCAAATACACCAAGGAACTCTGAAGAAGTTTGGATTCGATAATGCCAAACCACTGTCAACTCCAATGAGCACATCAACCAGAATGGACAGTGATCAAAATGGTAAAAAGGTAGATCAAAAGAACTATAGAGGTATGATAGGGTCTTTACTTTATTTAACAGCAAGTAGACCAGACATCTTGTTTAGTGTATGCATGTGTGCTAGGTATCAAGCAGACCCTAGAGAATCACACCTAATTTCTGTAAAAAGAATATTTAGATATTTAGCTAGAACTCATGATTTAGGTCTTTGGTATCCAAAATCATGTGAAATAGATTTAGTAGGATATTCTGATGCTGACTATGCTGGATGCAAGATAGATAGAAAGAGCACCAGTGGTTGTTGTCAATTTCTTGCAGGATGTTTGATATCATGGTCTCAAAGAAACAAAACTCAGTGGCACTATCAACAGCTGAAGCTGAATATGTAGCTGCTGGAAGTTGTTGTACACAACTCCTTTGGATAAAGCAACAACTTGAAGACTTTGGATTAAATATCAAATCAATTCCATTGCTGTGTGACAACACCAGTGCCATTAATCTGACCAAGAATCCAGTTCAGCACTCAAGGACAAAACATATTGAGGTTAGATATCATTTTATTCGTGATCATGTTGCAAATGGAAATATAGAAATATCCTTTATTGATACAAATAGCCAACTAGCAGATATCTTCACAAAAGCCTACCTGAAGAGAGATTTACATCTCTTAGAAGGGAATTAGGGATGTGCAATTTGTGAAAAGATTCCTGTATTTAAAATGGCATATAAATTTTTCAGAATAAATGAAAATTTTTCTCTCTCTCTTTAAGCAAAAGCTCAGTTTATTTACTCTTCTTGACCGCTATTGTGTTAAAAGCAGTTTGACTCGTCAAACCCTTTTGTCGCCTTGTGCCGTTACCGCCTTTTGGCGCTTCCTGTTTTCGATAAAATAATTCTAATTAGTCAAATCGTTCTGGGAACGACTCATCTTCTACCTTTACCCTTTCTCCTTTATCTATTCACCCAAAGCCGATGCCCTAACGATTCCGGCATCGACTCTCTGCAAGATTTGAAGCTTTCCCCTCTTCCCGCGAAGAATCCCTCGGGCTTCCATCTCTTCCATCATCTCCCTTCTCCAGAACAGTTCTTCTTCTTCTACCCATGGCCGCTCCGATGATCTCCGGAAGTGTAGGGGGCTACAGTGCTGAGTACCTGACCGCAGAACAGCAGGAAAGGTTCACCTTCGTGAAGACAAAGTATGCGGAAACAAGGCAGTGGATGTTCCAAATCTCGAGAAGAATGGCATGGGAAGTATAGCAGAAACTCTGAGAAGGATGCAGTGGATGGAAATTGCCACTTTCACCGAGGTAAGCTATCCCGACCTGGTGAAAGCATTTTATGTGTGTTTAAGGTCAGAGGCAGATGGGTCCCTTGTATCATCGGTAAAGGGAATCCAAATTAAAGTCGATCATGAGTTGTTGCACATGTTGTTTGGAGTGAAGACGTCTGGATTCAGTGGGGTTCACGCAGTGAACGATGAAGCTAAAGGCCTTGGCATTATAGGTCCAGGGTTTAGGCTAAGAGACGAAAAATTGGATATTAATCAGATGAATGCGTACAACCGTCTTCTTCATTTCATTATCTGTCAAATTTTGGTTCCTCGCAGTGCCACCTTCTCAACGTGCACTAGGGCAGATTCAGATATGATGTTTTGGGCGATTCAACAAAAGGAGATTAATATGGCGCAAGTCATGTTGGAAAGGATGAAATTTGCTAGAGATCAAATATGGGATACAAAAAGTAAGTTAAATGTCTCATTGCCCTATGCTCATCTACTTACAAAGATTTTCATCACTTTGGAATAGATTTATCTGGGGCAGTTGTGGAGAAGATGGGCCAGTGTATAAGGTCCAGAAATCTCAAGAAAATTGGTTTCTCTGTAATTGAAGGTGTATGGTCTAAGACCACTGTGGCCGAGGGAGAGGCCATAATTGGTGATGTAGAAATTCCTGATGTTCAGGAAATGGCAGTAGTAACACCACCAGCAGAGCAGCAGGCAGTAGCACCAGCAGCAGCAAGCAGAAGAGTCACCAGCGAGCAGCAAGCAGCAGAGTCACTAGCAAGCAGCAGCAGAAGAGTCAGTAGCAGAGCAGCAAGCAGCTCAGTCTTCAGCAGAGCAGCAGGCAGTAGCACCAACATTTCAGCCAGAATCTCTTACAGCTTCTGTAGTTGAGGAGGAAGTGGCAGATAAAGCCAGTGATTCGCCTACCTCAATAATTGGCTCAATTCTTAGGAATTTAGTTGAATCAGCTCTCTCCACGCGAATGGACTCACAGTCTGGTGAATTGAAATGGAAGATGCTGTGGCAGAAGGCCACATTGAAGAATCAATTCCTGTAGAGCAGCCAGTGCTCCAGTAGATCCAGTTGAAAAGGAAGCTCCTGCTCAGGGGGAGCAAATGGAAGTTGAAGAGGAAGCTCCTGCTCAGGGGAGCAGTCTATTGAAGAACCAGCACCTCTAGGAAGAACCAGCACCTCAATAGTTCACAGAAACAAAAGGGTAGTTCACAGAAAATTCAGACAAAGCCACAGGAAAGTCAATCTGAAACCGGTTTTGGATTGTTGAAGGCTCAGGGAGAGATTCTGTCAGCAGTGCAGTCCAGTGTGCAAGGGATACTTGCTAGTCAAGCTTCACTACCTCTGAGCTCTCTTCAGTCAGAAATGCAATGAAGTGGTTTAATAAAGAAATGTCTGATATGAAGTCGATGCTAGCAGTTCTTTCAAGGTCAAGTGGAGTTTCTCCTGCAGCTACTCAGAGCAGACCAGCTGCTGTTCCCCCCCCGGCCACCAGGGCCTCCAGCTCAAGAGTCTCGGCCAGCAGGCCATCAGCTCAAGCATCAGGGCCACCAGGGCCACCATGTCCAGCTTCAGGGTCATCAGGACCCTCTTCAGTTGTCAGAGAAGGTCAAGACAAAGGGAAAGAGCCCATGACAGCTACTAAGGCCCCTGACACTTCTACCTTGCAACTCCAACCCTCTCTTCACCTTCATCTCCTTCTACAGCCCCTCCTGCACCACCAACTGTAAACACCCTGTGCCTCGCACCAACCATCTTCCTCTCTCATTTCATCTCAACCTTCTTTCTCCCACTCCTTCTCACACCTCAGCTCCATCATCATTCATTCCCCAACCTTCACCACCTTCTTCCTTCAATCCCAAACACCTTTTCTATCCTCCTACTCCTCCTTCCTCTGTCACTATCATTCCGAAAAAACCTTCACTACTTGGTGTCTTTGACACAAATCTGCCGGATGATTTTGAGAGAATATCCTTATCACCATTCTCTCCACTGCCACTCATATCCACAGGACTGATCCTCCCAGTCCTGCCAAGAAAAGAGGAAACAATCATCCTCTGTCAGCATCCCCTCCTCACCATTATTTCCTCCTCTTTGGTACTCTCTTACCCTCGAACCTCAAAGAAGATTCCTCTATAAGGAATATGTTCAAAAGTGCATCCTCTCCACCATCTATGGTATTCCTTTCCTCAACCTCTCTGAGCATCTAAACATTGTTCTTCCCTCTTACCCAGCTGTCCCACCCTCAAAAATCCAAAATCTTTGAGGGCACTGAGTTCAAGACTGAAGATCAGTGGGCCAATGTCAAGGGCAACAAAGCTCAATACAGCAAATATTTGACTGCCAGGGCAGAATCTCTTACCCATCGAGCTCACCCACTCACTCTTTCTGAGTGGTTCATTATTCAGCATAAGAACTCGTGGGGACCCTTCATTTTGAAAGAGATCAGAATTGCCAAGAGTGATTTTTGCTATTTGAACAAGCTGCCTGAAGTACAGTTCTACCAATTTCATTCAGCCTTAGTGATGCTGAGATCAGAACGTCCAGTAAATCTTCCCCTCACAGTGGACTTTGCCGATCTCAAGTTGACTCTCCAGTTCTTCTGCCAAAGCTACACTCTTTAGTGTTTGACTCAGATGCTGGATCCCATGCCTGGATATGTTTGCTAGCAGATGGCCGTTTGTCACCAAGTTGGGCAGATTACCCTCCTTCTTGCGGTTCATTTTCAGAGAATATCACTCTGGCCGCATCTCTTTCAAACCTTGGCCCACTCATTTCTGAATGTGAAAGGCTTACTCCCACCATATGGGAAACTCTCTACAAGGAACCCCATCTTCATTACAGGCCATCAACAGTTCCTTGGTTCGTCAAGATAAGCCCACTCTCTCAGCCGAAGCCTTCATGGATCTCAACTCCATAAATCAATTCAAGAGATCTATGTTCAGTGGGCAGCCAGATATACAACCTTCTATGCTCTGAAGCAGGATCTGCTTGATCAGAAGATTTTCTATCCAATCTCTCTGGATAGATTTCTCCATCGTGCCAGCTTTGGAAAGAGCACCTACTTCAGATTCATCTTGGACCCACATCAGTATGAAGAATTCCTGGAAAAGCAACGGCAACTTTACATTCAAAGGGCCATTCCATCCATGGGTCCTAATTTTTCAGTTGCTTCTGGGTTTTCCAACAACTTTTGAAGACCTTGAGATCAAGGCATGGGCTGTCATCTCACAGCATGCCTCTTTGTTGTCTCCTATGTACTATCTTCCTCCCACTTAATACAATGATTCTCTCTTCTTTGTCTCATAGACTATCTTTTTGCTTATTGACAAAATGGGGGAGAAAACTAAAGCTATTCTGAAAAACATGTTTGTTTGTTATATGATGTTTAGTATATTTTGTCATCATCAAAAGGGGAGATTGATGACCAAACTTTCCCCATATAAATAATTCATTTATTTATATATTAATTTTGATGATTAACAAAATATACTAATGAATTACTTGAGTCTTGAGGACAGGAAATAAAAGCAAAAGAAAGTTCAAGACAATCAGGTAAGACTCTCATTTATGTATTATGATCGATTTCCTTTCTGACCAAATTGCAACAAATCGATACCATAACGATTTCTTTGAAACTCGTAACGACTTGACAGCCGTAACGATTTCTAGTTCTCGTAACGATTTCTTTAGAACTCATAACGACTTGCTAGCCGTAGCAATTTCTTTAGTTCTCGTAACGATTTCTTTAGAAACTCATAACGACTTGGTAGCCGTAACAATTTCTTTAGTTCTCGTAACGATTCTCTTGAAACTCGTAACGACTTGACAGCCGTAACAATTTCCTTAGTTCTCGTAACGATTTCTTTAGAACTCATAACGACTTGCTAGCCGTAGCGATTTCTTTAGTTCTCATAACGATTTCTTTAGAACTCATAACGACTTGGTAGCCGTAAAGATTTCCTTAGTTCTCGTAACGATTTCTTTGAAACTCGTAACGACTTGTAGCCGTAATGATATCTTTAGTTATCATAACGATTTCTTTAGAACTCATAACGACTTGGTAGCCGTAATGATTCTTTGTTCTCGTAACAATTTTCTTTGAAACTCGTAACGACTTGCTAGCCGTAACGATTTCTTTAGTTATCATAACGATTTCTTTAGAACTCGCAACGACTTGTTTTTGTAACGACTTCATAAGTGTTCATAACGATTACTTTACGCAACGATTTTCTTTAGAGTTCATAACGACTTGATAAGTGTTCATAACGATTTGCTTTGCGCAACGATTCTTTAGAGTTCATAATGACTTGATAAGTGTTCATAACGATTTGCTTTGCGCAACGATTTCTTTAAAGTTCATAACAACTTGCTATGACTCATAACGATTCATAAGTCATACAGTCATCAATTTCATATCTTGATATCTTATTCATCTTAAGGTATTGACCAGTCATAAGTCATACAGTCATCAATTTCATATCTTGATATCTTATTCATCTTAAGTATTGACCAGTCAAATCCATATAGACATCTCTCTGACGCTTTTGCATTTATGAGATCTGAACATATCTCTGCATGCATGCAGACTATATCATCCTTTATTGTGCCTACTCTGATAATGCCTTTAGACTTAGCTATTTGGCATTACTACTTTCCTGTCTATTGCTACTGACGTTGACTGACATCAGAGACAGCTTATCTGTTTGCTATTTAGATTGACATCTGTGCAACTCTGAACTAGCTTCATGGTACAACGTTAAACAAATAAGCCATCGATATCTTTGAAGATCTCATCTCTTTGCGTGCTCAGTAATCAAAAGACTGTTGACTGGAAGCTTCCAAGACCCAGATCTTATTCAGTCTAACGACTACTCAAAAGAGAGACACGGACTCTTTAACGACTAGTTTTCAAATTGAAGATATATATACAAGTCAGAAGAACAGAAGCAAGTGACAACGTTCAGAAAGCATTCAAATTCTTCTGAAGAAAGTCTAGAGCAAAAACTTCATTCCTCCTAGCGCTTGCTCGTTTGCTCTCTACTAGCTAGTACAGATCATTTGAAAGAGAGCTTGTGTAGTTCTGAGAGTGAACCTAGATTTAGATTTCTTGCTCTCAGTGCTAGATCCTTCAGATCATTGCTTGTTGCAGTTTGATCTAGGGGCTTGTCTTACAAACCTTTCTTTGTGTTGTTCCCTTCTGGTGTGAATGAAGGACCTGGTGGTATTGGGTGTTGTTCCCTTCTGGTGTGAAGGAAGACCTGGTGGTTTCCAGGGTGTTGTTCCCTTCTGGTTTGAAGGAAGATCCTGGTGGGTTCCAGGGTGTTTTCCCTTCGGGTGTGAAGGAAGACCAACTGAGCTGGGTGTTTGTTGTGTCCTAAGGGGGACTGTACCCTGTTTAGTGAAATCCTGAAGTTTTGCTCAGGAACTGGACGTAGGTCTCCTGTGGAAAGGAGTTCCGAACCAGGATAAAAATCCTACTACTTGTGGTTATATTTTGTGTGATTGCTATCTCATTTCCTCTAACTCTAATCTTCGTTTAAGTTGTTGTGTAATCTTTTAGTAAACAGGTATCAATTAAAGATCGTTTTTTAATAACCCATTCACCCCCCCTCTGGGCTAGCTAGCTGGGCAACATCTTCGTCAGCCTCTGCCTGCACAGTTCACTCTCCAATGGCCCTGATGGCCCTGACACTTGCTCAGATGGCCCTAGAGGCCCTTCAAACTGGTCAGCTGGCCCTGATGGCCTTTGCACATTTACTGCTGCCTCTGCTGGTGTTGCTGCTGCTCTGGCCCTGTTGGCCCTGCCTCTTTAAACTGATGGCCTTGAAGGCCCTGACTCCGCCAGCAAATTTTTCTTGGTGCCCATTTCCTGGTTAAACCACTTCATGGCATTTCTTATGTTGGAAATTTCCTTTGAAGCTGAAGCTTGGCTCATGAGATGGATGGAGATAATCAGATTGAGAGAACATAGAATAGTTCCTTGGGCATCAAGTCTCTCAATCACAGGCTTCAAATTTTATCACAATCTTCTGCCTCATTAGACTTTCATGTGGAGTGTTTGATAAGAGGGGTACTTTGGGCTCACTGCTTTCCCTTTCTGCCCAGCCTCTGAAGCTGGAGGAGGCTGATCATCATCAGAATCAGAGGAGCTTGTTCTCCCCAATATGACATCATCCTGATCATGAGGTAGGTTTTCATCAACTGGTACATCACCCTTGGCTCCTCATGGTGAGCTGCTTCTTCTTCTTGACCTCCCTTGGATTGCTCCCCTTGAGCAGGAGCATCTTTCAAAACAACACTTGTTGGAGCACTGGACTGCTCCTCTTGAACTGTTGTTGCCACGGATTCCTCAATGGGCTGATGCTACAACTTCTTCTGCAATTTCACCAGTCTCTGAGGTGATGGAGTGAGAGAACTGAATCTACTACATCTCTGAGAATGGAGGCATAATGGAGGTGGGCAGATTATCTGCTGCACCTTCACTGCTTCTTCTACAGGACCTTCTGGAGATTGTGAAACATTTGGAAAAGGGTGACCTACATCCTCAACTGCGGCTTCTGCTAATTCTGCTGGAAGTGAAGGTACTTGCTGGCTCAATTCTGTTCTCTGTCCTACTGCTGCTTGGACTGCTGCTAGTTGCTCTGCTGCTGGTTCTGCTGCTTCTTCCTGAACATCAGGAATATCACCTATGATGGCCTCTCCTCGGCACTGTGGTCTTAGACCAACACCATCTATAACTGAAAAACCACTTTCTGAGATTTCTGGACCTAATTGATTGGCCCAATTTCTCAACAACTGCTCCTGCCAGATCAATACCAAAGTGCTTGAAAACTTTGGTGAGCAGATGTGCATACGGCAAGGAAACATTGAGCTTGCTTTTTGTGTCTCAAATCTGATCTCTGGCAAAAGTCATTTCTTTCCATCATCACTGCGGCCATGTTGATTTCCTTGTTCTGTATGGCCCAAAACATCATGTCAGAATCTGCTTTGAACAGGTGGAAAATGTGGCGCTTCTTGGAACCAAAATCTGACACACACTGAATGAAGGAGGCGGTTGAACGCTTCGGTTGGTTGATGTCTAATTTACCATCTCTTAATCTGTATCCTGGCCTACAATGCCAAGACCCTTGACCTGGACGTTCACAGAGTGAACCCCACTGTGCCCTGATGTTGTTACTCCAAACAACTCATGCAATAGCTCACTATCTATCTTAATCTGGGTTCCCTTGCACATATGAAACCAGGGACCCATCTTCTTGAGTCTTCAAGCATACATAAAGGCCTTCACGAGGTCTGGATAACTTACCTCAGAGAAAGTTGCTATCCCATCCATGCATCCTGATCAAAGCTTCAACAACGCTGTACATACCATTCTTTTCAAGATCAGCAACATCCACTGTCTTGTTCCCACACACTTTGGTCTTCACGAACTTGAACCTCTCCTGCTGCTCAGGAGTGAGGAACTCGGCACTGTAGCCACCCAAACTCCCGAAAACGGTGGATGCGCCATGGAATCCGTTGAGGAGGTTTTCTGGAGGTTGAGAAGGAAGGAGGAGTGAAAGCCCTCAAGAAATTTTACGGGGGAAGATGAAGAAGCTTCAAAATTAGCAGAGAGTCGATGTCAAAATTGCTAGGGCATCGGCTCAAGTAACCAACGAAGAGGGAAAAAGGTTGAAGACGAGATATGAATCGTTATCTCATTCAATTTTTAGGAAATAAATTAATGCTTGTGAAAGTGAGGCGCCAAAAGGCGACAGAAGAAGACAAAAGAGTTTGACTATTCAAACCGATTCAATGAGAGAGCGGTTACAAAGGATAATTGAATTTCTTTTGCTTAAAGCTATGGTGGAAAAAAATACTTAATCTGAAATTTAATGTGCCAGTTTTAAACAACAAAACCTTTTTCACAAATTGCACGTGCCTAATTCCTTCTAAGAGATGTGAATCTCTCCTCGGGTAAGGCTTTGTAAAATGTCTGCAACTGACCATTTGTATCAATAAAAGATATTTCAATATTACCATTTGCTACATGATCATGAATAAAATGATATCTAACCTCAATATGCTTGGTTCTTGAATGTTGAACTGGATTCTTAGTGAGATTAATGGCACTGGTGTTGTCACACAACAGTGGAATGGATTTGATGTTTAATCGAAATCTTCAAGTTGTTGCTTTATCCATAAGAGTTGTGTACAACAACTTCCAGCAACTACGTAATCAGCTTCAGCTGTAGATAGTGCACTGAATTTGTTTCTTTAAAGACCAAGATATCAAACATCCTGCAAGAAATGACAACAACCACTGATGCTTTCTATCTAATTTGCATCCAGCATAGTCAACATCAGAATAACCTACTAAGTAATTTCAGAACATTTTGGATACCACAGACTTAAGTCATGAGTTCTTCCTAAATATCTAAAATTCTTTTCACAGAGAAATTACATATGATTCTTTAGTATCCGCTTGATACCTAGCACACATGCATACACTAAATAAAATATCAGGTCTACTAGCTGTAAATAAAGGAGTGAACCTATCATACCTCTGTAGATCTTTTTGATCTAGTTCTTACCATCTTTATCACTGTCCATCCTTGTTGATGTACTCATTAGTGTTGACAGTGGTTTGGGATTATCGAATCCAAATTTCTTAAGAGTTCTTTTGTGTACTTTGCTTGACAGATGTGAGTTCCTTCTTTCTTGTTGATTTGTAGTCCAAATGAAATAATTAAGTTCCCATCATGCTCATTTCAAATTCTCCCTGCATCACTTTTCAAAGTACTTGCAAAGGATTCATCAGTAGAACCAAAAATAATATCATCTACATAAAATTTGAACTAGTAGAATGTGTTGGGACCTTGACTTTATGAAAAGAGTACTATCAACACTTGACCTCTACTGAAACCATGGTTAAAAGAAAAGAACTAAACCTTTCATACCAGGCTCTAGGTGCTTGCTTTAAACCATATAAGCCTTGAGCAGTTTGAAAACATTAGGAATTCTTGTCATCAAAACCCGGGGGTTGTTGCACATAAACTTTGTAGTACCCTAGAATTTCCTTGAATGCATTTTGTTCATTGTGTGTTTATTTCTGCATAAATTGAATGATGTTCTGTGTAGAACTAGACGTCAAGATCATTTGACGTTAAAGCTTGTAAGAGGCAACATCGCATGCCGTTTATGGATGTTAACGACGATAGGTATTGACGTTTAATATTTTTCTGAATTATTTAATTATGGGCAAGACTATAAACGACATCAACGATGGACGTTATTATTTTGGGGTAGACGACAACCTATGTTGACGTTAAACTGACTTGCCTGTTTTTGAGCTTTCCGTTCTAGATTAAGGAGATCGGCCGTTTCGGGAAGGTTTTAATGAGCTGATCCGATGCGTTTAGATCCGAGGGTCAGGATTAGGCTTGGTCATTGCTTGAGAGGTCTTTATAAGACCAGATCTCGCAGGAAGAAAAGGGGGTTTTGCTTTGGTTCTGGAGGAGAGAAAGAGGGCCGAGGAAGGGATTTGCAGAGAGATCGGGTGCTTGTTCGTGCAGGTCGAGGGCTTCTACACTGAGAAGATACATAGGACTTCGTGCCCAAAGGCTCATCCAGTCGGAGGAACTTCATCGGAGGAGGTTTCGGAGTGCTTGAAGACGGAGGAAAGAACTGTCTCCCTGGCGAGACGGGCTTCTTCGAGCTTGGATTCGACACTCCATTAGGAGGGATTGAGGCAAGTTGCATGGGGATTAGTTTAGGATATGTCATACTACGTATTTAACATTTTTCTGTATTTTTAAAGCATGTAAACAACCTACGGGAAAGGTTAGAAACGTCATTATTACATGCAGGTTTCTGTTTTATGTGTCTTAGAACTAGGTGATAAGTGAATGTTAAATGACTACTGATCTCTAATTAGTGTGGGCTATGTCTTGGAATATATGAAAATGACTACATGCTACAAGTTACATATCTACATGCTATATGTTACATGCTACAGTTACATGTCTACCTGTTCTACATGCTACATACTACATGTTATATGCTTACATTCCTACATGTGAACTTGTTCAAAGGATTTCTTGTTACATGTCAATGTTTTAGTACTACTACATGAAAATTGTTATGTAAAAGAATAGTGCATGTATAAGTGAGAAATTGATACATGAGAATTGTTGTAAGTCACGTAACATCGAATAGTTTTCATGAATGAGTAATTCCATGCTACATATGAAACATTTTATTTCCTTATTTGTTAAAATCATCATGAAATGAATGATTGCCAATGGACTTAGAACTATAGTAAGAAAAGTATATGATATCAATGAATGAAATGCTAATGTACTACCATGTTTTAAAACTAATATAATGTTAATATCTTGAACTGTCTTTCATGTGATTTGCTGGGTCTTATGGACTCATACTTGCTAACATTTCAGGAGAGCCAGAGGATACAGAGGAGTTAGTACAAACTGACTCAGAGCGTGAGGACGTGGAGACTTAGCTTGGCATAGAGAGATTTAGAGTGAATCTTGTATGTGAGGATCTTATGTAATTTCTTTTATGAAGCTGATCTTTGAAATGTAATAAACTTTGGACTATTGTTATCTTTTATGCATTAGATTTGCTTTTGAATAAATGCTGATTGCAAGTGTTTAATTCCAAGTTCTGTTAATTATCATTGGAATTGAATAGTTATTTGTGTATATTTCAACCTGTATTGTAATTGTTGGATTCGTTCCACTGTAATACCTCTATTAGATCCAATGTGAGTTGGTGTAACTGTACTGGGTCTAAGAGGGGCGTTACAAACTTCCTCTTTTATAAAACTATTTAAAAATGCGGATTTAACATCCATTTGAAATAATGTTAAATTCAAAGCTGATGCATATGCAAGTAATATTCTAATAGCCTCAAGTCTAGCTACAGGTGCATAGGTTTTATCGAAATCTATGTCTTCCTCTTGAGAATAGTCTTGAGCTACAAATCTGGCCTTGTTTCTTAAGATTACACAAGTTTCATCCAGTTTATTTCTGAACACTCATTTGGTGCCAATGACTGGACGGTCTGATGGTCTAGGAACAAGTGACCATACTTGGTTTCTCTTGAATTGATTTAATTCATCTTGCATGGCTATTATCCAAGATTCATCAGTAAGAACTCCATTGACTGTCCTAGGCTCTATTTGAGAAACAAAAGCTAGGTAATCACAAGGAATAACATTACCTCTTATTTTTACCCCTACGGATGGATCACCAATAATATTCTCAAGTGGGTGATCTTTCTTGTGTCTCCATTCCTTTAGAAGATTTTCATGTGTAATTTTATTTTGTTGCAAGTCTTCTAGAGGTGGATCATCCTTGTCCTCAATTGATGTATTCTTTAGTTTCTTGGACAGCTTATCTGCATCATCATTATCACTATCTTCTTCCTTTCTTAAGGAAGGGTTAGTTTCATCAAAAATAATATGTACAGACTGTTCAATTAATAAAGTGTGTTTATTAAATACTATATAGCCTTTGAGTTTAGAGGTGTACCCCATGAAGATACCTTCATCTGATTTGGCATCCAACTTACCAATGTCTCCTTTTCCATTGTTGTGGATGAAGCAAGGACATCCAAATGTCCTGAAGTGGCTGATCATTGGTTTCTTTCCTTTGAACAGTTCATATGCAGTCTTCTTTAGGATTAGCCTGATCATTACTCTGTTGATAATGTAGCTTGCTGTGTTGACTGCTTCAGCCCAAAAATACCTTGGCAGATCATATTCTGATAACATTGTTCTTGCCATATCCAATAGAGTTCTACTCTTTCTCTCAGCAATTCCATTTTATTGTGGTGTCCTTGGTGCTGAGAAACTATGCTCAATTCTCTGATCATCACAGAACTTAACAAATTTTTCATTCTAAAATTCACCACCATGATCTGATCGGAAAGAAACAATGTTGAACTTCTGATCCTTCTGAACTTTCTTGCTGAAACTGACAAAGTTATCAAATGTGTCATCTTTATGCTCTAGAAATGATACCCATGTGAATCTTGAGTAATCATCGACTATGACAAATCCAAAGTTCTTTCCTCCAAGACTGGTAGTCCTCATTGGCCCAAATAGATCCATATGAAGGAGCTCTAAGGGTTTTGAGGTGGTTACCACCGTCTTTGACTTGAAGGAGCTTTTGGTGTGCTTTCCCTTAGCACAAGGTCTACAGACACCTTCCATTTTTGCACAGACCTTTGGTAGACCTTCTACAAGATTTTTCTTCACCAATTTTCTCATACCGTCTATGCTACAATGTCCTAGTCGTGTGTGCCATAATTCAGTAGATTTTTCTTTGTTTGCTGCCAGACAGACATTTTGTTCTTTGAGTTCCTCAAGATTGAGCACATATAAGTTCTTTTCTCAATTTACTTCAAAGATGACTGATCCATCTTTCAGTATGCTGCATTTCGATTCTTGAAATTGTATCTGATGGCCTCTGTCACACAGTTGGCTGATGCTAATGAGATTATGCTTCAACCCTTTGACAAGTAACACATCTTCTATAACTGTTCTTCCTTTATTATTCACAGAGCCACTGTCAATTACTGTTCCTTTCCCATTATCTTCATAAGTAACTATTCCTTCTTCATCTTAGAGATGAGTGAATAACTTCTGGTTTCCTGACATGTGCCTTGAGCACCCACTATCTAAGTACCATTTGGATGCTCGAGGGTTAACCTGAAATAAAATCATCAAGCTTTAGGTACCCAAATTCTTTTGGGTCCTGATTTGTTAGTATCATTGATTTTACCTTTTATTATCCATTTCTTATGTCTTGTTGGGCATGTCGTTATGATATGTCCTAACTTGTTGCAGTGACTACAGCAGGATAATTTGGTTACTTTTTCTATATATTTGAAATCAGCTTTGTATGTTATATCTTGTTCAGGTACAAATTTTGGTGTTGGATATGTTTTAGGATAAACTATGGTTTCTTCATTATTTGGGGGTGCATATCCTAATCTATTTTCTTCTTACCTGATCTTCTAGCACCTTTTAATATGAGAGAGTTTTTACCATTTGTGAATTTTTCTAACGTGCTAGATAAATTTATGTTTTCTTCTGTTAGAGTCTTGATTTCAGTTCTTAGTTCATCTACATTTTCCTGTTTTACTAATTCCGTTATTTGTTTATTTTTATCTTTTAAGTCTTCACATAATAATTCATTTCTTCTTTTAAGTTTAGTTATTTGTTTTTCTAACTCTTCATTTTCTGTTTTCAGATCAGAGTTAGTGTTTTCTAAACAAGTACTATTTTTCTTACTGGCTTTTAATAGTTTAGTTACTTCTTTATATTTATTATATAGTTCATTAAATATTTCCTCTAAATTATCTGAATTAGAATCATTGCATGAATAAAAAGAGGAGTCAGAAGTTACCTTATCTTCAGTATTTGTCATGAAAGCCAAATGGGCTTCTTCTTCATCGCTGCAGGAGTTTGACTCACTGTCTGAGTCGCTACTATTTTCCCATGCTGCTGCCATCGCCTTCTTTTTGTACTTTCTGAACTTCTTGGAGCTGTCTTTGTTCCTAAACTCTGGCTTCTTGAATTTTGGACACTCAGCTTTATTGTGTCCTGGCTTCTTACATTCATAGCAGATGGGTTCTCCTTTCTTCATCTCTTTTCCATCTGGCTTCTTGAAGTCCTTATTCCTTTTGAAGTGCCTTCTACCAGATTGGAACTTCTTCTTCTTAGCCAAAATCCGTTGCAATCTTCTAGATAGCATTGCTTCCTCATTCTCGTTGTCCACATCACTTTCACTCTCATCTGAACTTGCTTCTGGTGAATCTTCTTCAGCTTTTAAGGCGTTGGAGTACTTCTTTCTGCTAGAGGACTCTCCTAGCCTTTCCATATTGATCTCATGGGCCATGAGGGACCCAATGAGCTTTTCTACTGACATTCTCTTCAGGTCATTAACTTCTTCTATTGCTGTGACCTTTAGGGTCCATGAGGACGGTAAGGATCTAAGTATTTTCCTCACCATGTCTCCAATCTCATAGGTTTTCCCCAGACCAGCTAGTCCATTGTGATGTCAGTGAACCGACTGAACATTTGAGTTATGGATTCACCTGATTGCATCTGAAATCTCTCATACTGAGTGACACGAATGTCGATTCTTGTTTCCTTTACCTTGTCTGTGCCTTCATATGTGATCCTGAGCTTTTCCCACATTTCCATTGAGGATTTGCAGGCTGAAACTCTGTTGAACTCCTTCTTACTTAGAGCACAGCATAAGATGCTCTTTGCTTTGCAATTCAAGGAGATCTTCTTTCTGTCATAATCTGTCCATTGCGCTTTCTCATTTGTGACTACCAGATCACCTTCTTCTACTATGGACCAAATTTGATAGTCGTGGCCTTATAGAAAATATTTCATTCTGGTCTTTCAGTAAGGATAGTCTTCACCATCGAAGAGAGGGGGTCGGTTGACAGACTGACCTTCAAAGTTACCTTGGGCTGCCATGGATCTTTACTCTTCAGATCGTTGGATCCTTTTTCTTTGTCGAAGAGACTAGCTCTGATACCACTTGTTGCCCAGTTGACGAGCCCAGAGAGGGTGAATGGGTCTTTTAAAAAATCTAGAAGATACCTGTAACTAAAAACATTCACACAAACGTTCTTCAAAGGAGGTTAGTGATTATTAGTTTAAATATCAAACACACAAAGAAAACAATCACACGACACAAAGGATTATCCTGGTTCGGACCTCCTTTCCTTAGGAGTCCTACGTCCAGTCTCTGAGCAACCACTCAGGTTTTTACTAACTAGGGTACAGTCCCCCTAAGGACGCTACAGCACCCAGCTCGGCTGGTCTTCCTTCACACCTGAAGGGAATAACAACACCCTGGATACCCCACCAGGCCTTCCTTCACAACTGAAGGGAAACAGCACCCTAGATACCACCAGGTCTTCCTTCACAACTGAAGGGAAACAACACAAAGAGAATGGAATAAGATCAAGCCCCTAGATCAAGCTTTAACAAGCCAAGATCTGAAGCCACTAGTACTGAGAGCAAGGATCTAAACAAGGCACACTCTCATAACTACACGAGCTCTCTTAGAAAATCTATTACAGCACAGAGAGTGAAGAGCTAAAGGTGATGAGGAATGAGATTCTTGGCTCTGTACTTCTTGCAGAAGAATTTGAATGCTTGAACAGAAGATGCTTGTTCTTTTCTTCGTTCGTTATTCTTCTCTTCTGTCTCTGAGTTTATATCTTCTTTTGAAATACGGCCATTGAAGTAACCGTTGTCTCTTGGATTGATAGACGTTAGACTGCTTGACACTTGGAAGCTTCAACAATCTTTTATCTATTTGAGCACGCAAAGAGATAATGTCTTCTGGCGTCTGTATGGTCCAACATTGTATGATAGAAAGTCTTCAGGACCCTGCACACATTAAATGCTAGAACAGTAGACAGCTAGACTGTCTTTAGTTGTCAGTAAACGTTGATAGGAATATTCACCAAAATAGTAATGCTAAATAGTTTCTTCTAAAAGATATTGACAGGATATGCACGATAATGGATAATATCGTCTGTATGCATGTAGAGGTACGTTCTCATCTCATAAATGCACGAGTGTCAGAGAGATATAAACGTGGACTTTGACTAGTCAAAGCTTCAAAAGTCAAGTTGATACAAACCATAAAGTCGTTGTCTATATGACTTATGAAATCGTTACGAATACTAACAAGTCATTTATAGAGAACAAATCGTTAAAGCAAGTTTAAGTGTTCAACGGGGAAATCGTTATGAACACTTATCAAGTCGTTATGAGCTCTAAAGAGTATGTGTTCAACAGAGAAATCATTATGAACACTAATCAAATCATTATGAACTCTAAAGAGATCGTTGCGCAAAACAAATCGTTATGAGCGCTAAAGAAATCATTGTGAAACACTTAACAAATCGTTATAGAAAGCTAGTCGTTGTGTTCACTGAAGAAATCGTTGTAAAACACTTAACAAATTGTTATAGAAAGCAAGTCGTTGTGTTCACTAAAGAAATCATTGTAAAACACTTAACAAATCGTTATAGAAAGCAAGTCGTTGTGTTCACTGAAGAAATCGTTGCGATAACTTATAGAATCGTTATGATAGGCAAGTCGTTACGGGCTCTAAAGAAATCGTTATGATGACTTATAGAATCGTTATGACAGGCAAGTCGTTACGAGCTTTAAAGAAATCGTTACGATGACTTATAGAATCGTTATGACAGGCAAGTCGTGATGATCAGATCATCCCCATGTAATTATAATTAATTACATATGTATTTGGTAATTAACAAAACTAAACTAGATTTTATCAATAATATCTAATGAATATTTCATAAGTCTCTAGTACAGGAAAAATACCAAGTTCAAACAAGCCAATAAAGGTATGCATTTCTTCTCTGAAGTTTTAATCTTTTCAACATGATATTTTTCTAAATCCATATCGATTTCTGTTGAAAATCTTAACGATTTCCTTATAAGACTGAAAAGTAATGTTGTTTCAAACAAGTCGATGTCATAACGATTCTATAAGTCATCGCAACGATTTCTTTAGAACGCGTAACGACTTGCCTGTCATAACGATTCTATAAGTCATCACAACGATTTCTTTAGAACGCGTAACGACTTGCCTGTCATAACGATTCTATAAGTTATCATAACGATTTCTTTAGAACTCGTAACGACTTGCTCACCGTAACGATTCTATAAGTTATCATAACGATTTCTTTAGAACTCGTAACGACTTGCTCTCCGTAACGATTTCATAAGTTACCATAACGATTTGTTTAGAACTCGTAACGACTTGCTCACCGTAACGATTCTATAAGTTATCATAACGATTTCTTTAGAACTCGCAACAATTGCTCGCCGTAACGATTTCATAAGTTACCGTAACGATTTCTTTAGAACTCGCAACAACTTGCTCGCCGTAACGATTTCATAAGTTACCGTAACGATTTCTTTAGAACTCATAACGGCTTGCTCGCCGCAACGATTTCGTAAGTTACTGTAACAATTTTTTAAGCACTCACAATGATTTCTTTAGAGCTCATAACGACTTGATAAGTGTTCATAACGATTTCCCTGTTGAACACATACATTTGCTTTAACGATTTGACTTGTTAGTAATCATAACGATTTCATAAGTCATATAGACAACGACTTTACAGTTTATATGGACTTGTCTTTTATCTTATCTCTTGAAGGGTTGACTAGTCAAAGTCACGCATATATCTATCTGTCACTCCTGCATTTATGAGTTCTGAACGTATCTCTGCATGCATGTAGACAATATCGTCTATTATCGTGCTTACTCTGTATACATCTTTTAAAACAAGCTATTTGAGATTGCTATTCTAGTGAATACTCACATCAACGTATACTGACAACAAGAGACAGTTTGAGTTGTCTGCTGTTCTAGCATTTAATGTGTGCAGGGTCCTGAAGACTTTCTATCATATAACGTTGGACCTATAGATGTCAGAAGACCCTATCTCTTTGCGCGTTCAAATGGATAAAAGATAGTTGAAGCTTCCAAATGTTCAAACAGTCTAACGTCTATCAATCCAAGAGACAACGGTTACTTCAACGGCAGTATTTCAAATCAAAGATATAAATTCAAAGACAGAATGAAAAGAAGATAAGAACCAACGAAGTAGAAAACAAGATCTCGTATTCAAGCATTCAAATTCTTCGGCAAGAAGTCCAGAGCCAAGAACTTCATTCCACCTAGCTTTTGCTCTTTGCTCTCCTCACTGTAGTGAAAAACTTGAGAGAGCTTGTGTAGTTCTAAGAGTGTGCTTAGCATAGATTCTTTGCTCTCAGTGCTAGTGGCTTCAGATCTTGGCTTGTTAAAGCTTGATCTAGGGGCTTGACCTTATTCCATTCCCTTTGTGATTGTTTCCCCTCTGTTGTGTAGGAAGACCTGGTGGTATCCAGGGTGTTGTTCCCTTCAGCTGTGAAGGAAGACTGGTGGGGTATCCAGTGTGTTGTTATTCCCTTCAGGTGTGAAGGAAGACCAGCTGAGCTGGGTGCTGTAGCGTCCTTAGGGGGACTGTACCCTAGTTAGTAAAAACCTGAGTGGTTGCTCAGGGACTGGACGTAGGACTCCTAAGGAAAGGAGGTCCGAACCAGGATAATCATTGTGTGTCGTGTGATTGTTTTCTTATGTGTTTGATATTTTAAACTAACAGTCACTAACCTCCTTCAAAGAACGTTTGTGTGAATGTTTCTAGTTACAGGTATCTTCTAGATTTTTTTAAAAGACCCATTCACCCCCCTCTGGGCTCGTCAACTGGGCAACAAGTGGTATCAGAGAGAGTCTCTTCGACAAAGAAAAAGGATCCAACGATCTGAAGAGTAAAGATCCATGGCAGCCCAAGGTAACTTTGAAGGTCAGTCTGTCAACCGACCTCCTCTCTTCGATGGTGAAGACTATCCTTACTGGAAGACCAGAATGGAATACTTTCTACAAGGCCACGACTATCAAATTTGTCCATAGTAGAAGAAGGTGATCTGGTAGTCACAAATGAGAAAGCGCAATGGACAGATGATGACAGAAAGAAGATCTCCTTAAATTGCAAGGCAAAGAGCATCTTATGCTGTGCTCTAAGCAAGAAGGAGTTCAACAGAATTTCAGCCTGCAAATCCTCAATGGAAATGTGGGAAAAGCTCAGGATCACATATGAAGACACAGACAAGGTAAAGGAAACAAGAATAGACATTCTTGTCACTCAGTATGAGAGATTTCAGATGCAATCAGGTGAATCCATAACTCAAATGTTCAGTCGGTTCACTGACATCACAAATGGACTGGCTGGTCTAGGGAAAACCTATGAGATTGGAGACATGGTGAGGAAAATATTTAGATCCTTACCGTCCTCATGGGCCCCAAAGGTCACAGCAATAGAAGAAGCTAATGACCTGAAGAGAATGTCAGTAGAAAAGCTCATTGGGTCCCTCATGGCCCATGAGATCAACAAGGAAAGGCTAGGAGAGTCCTCCAGCAGAAAGAAGCACTCCAACGCCTTAAAAGCTGAAGAAGATTCACCAGAAGCAAGTTCATATGAGAGTGAAAGTGATGTGGACAGCGAGAATGAGGAAGCAATGCTATCTAGAAGATTGCAGCATTTTTCTAAGAAGAAGAAGTTCCAATCTGGTAGAAGGCACTTCTAAAAGAATAAGGACTTCAAGAAGCCAGATGGAAAAGAGATGAAGAAAGGAGAACCCATCTGCTATGAATGTAAAGAAGCCAGGACACATTAAAGCTGAGTGTCCAAAATTCAAGAAGTCGGAGTTCAGGAAGAAAGACAGCTCCAAGAAGTTCAGAAAGTACAAGAAGAAGGCAATGGCAGCAGCATGGGAAAACAGTAGCGACTCAGACAGTGAGTCAAACTCCTGCAGCGATGAAGAAGAAGCTCATTTGGCTTTCATGGCAAATACTGAAGATAAGGTAACTTCTGACTCCTCTTTTGATTCATGTAATGATTCTGATTCAGATAACTTAGAGGAAGCATTTAATGAACTATATAATAAATATAAAGAAGTAACTAAACTATTAAAAGGCAGTAAGAAAAACAGTACTTGTTAGAAAACACTAACTCTGATCTGAAAACAGAAAATGAAGAGTTAGAAAAACAAATAACTAAACTTAAAAGAATAAATGAATTATTATGTGAAGATTTAAAAGATAAAAATAAACAAATAACAGAATTAGTAAAATAGGAAAATGTAGATGAACTAAGAATTGAAATCAAGACTCTAACAAAAGAAAACATAAACTTATCTAGCACGTTAGAAAAATTCACAAATGGTAAAAACTCCCTCATATTAAAAGGTGCTAGAAGATCAGGTAAGAAGAAAATGGATTAGGGTATACCCCCAGATAATGAAGAAACCATAGTTTATCCTAAAACATATCCAACACCAAAATTTATACCTGAACAAGATATAGCATATAAAGCTGATTTCAAATATATAGAAAAGGTAATCAATTATCATGTTGTAGTCACTGCAACAAGTTAGAACATATCATAACGACATGCCCAACAAGACATAAGAAATGGATAATAAAAGATAAAATCAATGATACTAACCAATCAGGACCCAAAAGAATTTGGGTACCTAAAGCTTGATGATTTGTATTTCAGGTTAACCCTCGAGCATCCAAATGGTATTTGGATAGTGGGTGCTCAAGGCATATGTCAGGAAATCAGAAGTTATTCACTCATCTCCAAGCTGAAGAAGGAATAGTCACTTATGGAGATAATGGGAAAGGAACAGTAATTGGCAGTGGCTCTGTGAATAATAAAGGAAGAACAGTTATAGAAGATGTATTACTTGTCAAAGGGTTGAAACATAATCTCATTAGCATCAGCCAACTATGTGACAGAGGTCATCAGATATAGTTTCAAGAATCGAAATGCAGCATACTGAAAGATGGATCAGTCATCTTTGAAGCAAACAGAGAAAAGAACTTATATGTGCTCTATCTTGAGGAACTCAAAGAGCAAAATATCTGTCTGGCAGCAAACAAAGAAAAATCTACTGAATTATGGCACAGACGACTAGGACATTGTAGCATAGACGGTATGAGAAAATTGTGAAGAAAAATCTTGTAGAAGGTCTGTCAAAGGTCTGTGCAAAAATGGAAGGTGTCTGTAGACCTTGTGCTAAGGGAAAGCACACCAAAAGCTCCTTCAAGTCAAAAACGGTGGTAACCACCTAAAAACCCTAGAGCTCCTTCACATGGATCTATTTGGGCCAATGAGGACTACCAGTCTTGGAGGAAAGAACTTTGGATTTGTCATAGTCGATGATTACTCAAGATTCACATGGGTATCATTTCTAGAGCATAAAGATGACACATTTGATAACTTGTCAGTTTCAGTAAGAAAGTTCAGAAGGATCATAAGTTCAGCATTATTTCTATCCGATCAGATCATGGTGGTGAATTTCAGAATGAAAATTTGTTAAGTTCTGTGATGATCAGGGAATTGAGCATAATTTCTCAGCACCAAGGTCACCACAGCAAAATGGAATCGCTGAGAGAAAGAATAGAACTCTATTGGATATGGCAAGAACAATGTTATCAGAATATGATCTGCCAAGGTATTTTTGGGCTGAAGCAGTCAACACAGCAAGCTACATTATCAACAGAGTAATGATCAGGCCAATCCTAAAGAAGACTGCATATGAACTTATCAAAGGAAAGAAACCAAAAATCAGCCACTTCAGGACATTTGGATGTCCTTGCTTCATCCACAACAATGGAAAAAGAGACATTGGTAAGTTGGATGCCAAATCAGATGAAGGTATCTTCATGGGGTATACCTCTAAACCCAAAGGTTATAGAATATTAATAAACGCACTTTATTAATTGAACAGTCTGTACATATTATTTTGATGAAACTAACCCTTCCTTCAGAAAGGAAGAAGATAGTGATAATGATGATGCAGATAAGCTGTCCAAGAAACTAAAGAATACATCAATTGAGGACAAGGATGATCCACCTCTGGAAGACTTGCAACAAAAGAAAATTACACATGAAAATCTTCCAAAGGAATGGAGATACAAGAAAGATCACCCACTTGAGAATATTATTGGTGATCCATCCGTAGGGGTAAGAACAAGAGGTAATGTCATTCCTTGTGATTACCTAGCTTTTGTTTCTCAAATAGAGCCTAGGACAGTCAATGAAGCTCTACTGATGGATCTTGGATAATAGACATGCAAGATGAACTAAATCAATTCAAAAGAAACTAAGTATGGTCACTTGTTCCTAGACCATCAGACCATCCAGTCATTGGCACCAAATGGGTGTTCAGAAATAAACTGGATGAAACTGGTGTAATCTTAAGAAACAAGGCCAGATTGGTAGCTCAAGGCTATTCTCAAGAGGAAGGCATAGATTTCGATGAAACCTATGCACCTGTAGCTAGACTTGAGGCTATTAGAATATTACTTGCATATGCATCAGCTTTGAATTTAAAATTATTTCAAATGGATGTTAAATCTGCATTTTTAAATGATTTTATAAAAGAGGAAGTTTATGTGGAACAACCCCGGGTTTTGATGACACAGAATTTCCTAATCATGTTTTCAAACTTCACAAGGCATTATACGGTTTAAAGCAAGCACCTAGAGCTGGTATGAAAGGCTTAGTTCTTTTCTTTTAAACCATGGTTTCAGTAGAGGTCAAGTAGATAGTACTCTTTTCATAAAGTCAATGGTCAAACACATTCTACTAGTTCAAATTTATGTAGATGATATATTTTTATTCTACTGATGAATCCCTTTGCAAGTACTTTGAAAAGTTAATGCAGGGAGAATTTGAAATGAGATGATGGGAGAACTTAATTATTTCATTGGACTACAAATCAAACAAGGAAAGGAAAGAACTCACATCTGTCAAGCAAAGTACACAAAAGAACTCTGAAGAAATTTGGATTCAATAATACCAAACCATTGTCAACACCAATGAGTACATCAACAAGGATGGACAGTGATAAAGATGGTAAGAAAGTAGATCAAAAGATCTACAGAGGTATGATAGGTTCACTCCTTTATTTAACAGCTAGTAGACCTGATATTCTATTTAGTGTCATGCATGTGTGCTAGGTATCAAGCAAATCCTAGAGAATCGCATTTGATCTCAGTAAAAAGAATATTTAGATATTTAGCTAGAACCCATTACTTAGGTCTATGGTATCCAAAATCATGTGACATTACTTTAGTAGGATACTCTGATGCTGACTATGCTGGATGCAAAGTAGATAGAAAAAGCACCAGTGGTTGTTGTCAATTTCTTGCAGGGTGTTTGATATCCTGGTCCTCAAAGAAACAAAATTCAGTAGCACTATCTACAGTTGAAGCTGAGTACGTAGCTGCTGGAAGTTGTTGTACACAACTCCTATGGATAAAGCAACAAGTTGAGGATTTTGGACTAAATATCAAATCAATTCCACTATTGTGCGATAACACCAGTGCCATCAATCTCACCAAAAATCCAGTTCAGCATTCAAGACCAAGCATATTGAGGTTAGATATCATTTTATTCGTGATCATGTAGCAAATGGTAACATAGAAATATCATTATTGACACAATAGTCAGTTAGCAGATATTTTCACAAAAGCCCTACCTGAAGAGAGATTCACATCTCTTAGAAGGGAATTAGGCATGTGCAATTTGTGAAAAGAGATTTGTTTAAAACTGGCACATAAAATTTCAGAATCAAGTAAATTTTCTCTCCATGGCGTTAAGCAAAAGAAATTCAAATTATTCCTACAACCATCTGGTGTTTAAAGTCAGTTTGAATAGTCAAACTTTTTGTCGTTTTCCACCGCCTTTTGGCGCTTCTCTTTCCAATATTTATTAATTCCAAAAAATCAATGCGAAAATCGATTCATCTCCCGTCTTCAACCTTTTTTCCCTCTTTCGTCTGGTTGCCTGAGTCGATGCCCTAACGACTCCAACATCTCTCTCTGCTCATTTGAAGTTTCTCTCTTCTCCCACGAAGAAATCTTGAGGACTTTCCTCTCCTCCTTCCTTCTCAACCCTCCAGAAAACCTTCTCACCTGATTCCATGGCCGCATCCATCGTTTCCGGGAGTCTGGGTGGCTACAGCACTGAGTTCTCACTCCTGAGCAGTAGGAGAGGTTCACCTTTGTGAAGACTAAGGTCTGTGGAAACAAGACAGTGGACATAGCAGATCTTGAAAAGAACGGTATGCACAGCATAGTAGCAGCATTGAGCAGGATGCAATGGATGAGAATCACCACCTTCTCAGAGGTAAGTTATCCAGACCTCGTGAAGGCCTTTTTGTCTGTTTGAGAGCGGAGGCAGATGGGTCCCTAGTTTCATCTGTCAAGGGAACCCTAATTAAGATAGATCATGACCTATTGCACCTGTTATTTGGGATGAAGACTTCAGGGCACAGTGGGGTTCACACCGTGGACGCCCAAGTTAAAGGTCTTGGTATTGTAGGACCGGGGTTCAGACTGAGGGATGGAAAATTAGACATTAATCAGTTAAATGCCTTCAACCGCCTCCTTCATTTCATAGTTTGCCAAATCTTGGTTCCTAGAAGTGCAACGTTCTCAACCTGCACAAAGTTGACTCAGATATGATGTATTGGGCTATTCAAAACAAGGAGATTAACATGGCCGAAGTGATAATTGAACGAATGAAGTTTGCTCGTGACCAGATCTGGGATACCAAGAGTAAGCTTAATGTATCGTTGCCCTATGCCCACTGCTTACAAAGATATTCAAACACTTTGGTGTTGATTTGTCTGGGGCTGGGGGGGTAGTTGAGAAGATGGGCCAAGCTATTAGGTCCAGGAACCTGAGAAAGAGTGGTTTTTCATTGGTCAATAGAATTTGGTCTAAGACCTCTGTGGCCGAAGGAGAGGCCATCATAGAAGATGTCCCAGAAATACAAGAAGATGTGCCAGAAGCCTCAACAGAGCCAGCAGGAGCGGCATCAGTAGCAAATGTTGAATCATCAGAACTTGCAGCAACATCTGAAATGATAGCAGCAGTGCCAGCAGAATCACAACCTTCAGTAGCTCAAGCAGAAGAACCAGTGGAAGGTGCAGCAACTCCTTTGCCCACCTCCAGTGTAGCCTCTATCCTTAGAGAGGTGTTGGATTCTATCCATACCACTCCAGTCATTCCAGAGGCTCATGGAGTGTCAGTTGAAGAAGTTGTGGCATCAGGCCACATTGAAGAAGAGGAGCAATCAGCTGCTCCAGAAGATTCTATTTTTGAAGATGCTCCCATTCAGGGGGAGCAAGACAGGATCATGGAAAATGCTCCCATTCAAGGGGAGCAAGAGACTGAGGACCTCGCTGCATCTCAAGGGGTGCACACAACAGATGCCCCTGTTCATGAAGAACAGACCACAGCTCATCAGAATTCTGTTGATAGGAGAGGCAAGAGAGATTGTTCACAGAAGGAGAAGGACATCAAAGGAGCTGAAATTGAAACCTATTCTGAAAAGATTGGAAGCACAAAATGATCTCTTATCCTCAGTCCAATCAAATGTAAGTTCTATTGTTGTTTGCTAGGAATCTATTTCCAATGATATGTCACAAGTAAGAAATCAGTTGAAATGGTTTAGCAAGGAAATGAACAGCATGAAGGCAACACTTTCTGAGATTCTGAAGGCAGTGAGTTCTCCACCTTCTGGCACTGTTTCAGAAGCTGTTCTCAGGCCATCAGGGATAGTAATCGCAGAAGAGGGCAGTGTGCTAGTCCAAGTTCAGACTCAACAGCAAGCAGAAGTACCCGGACCATCTGATGAGAATGCAGGGCCATCAGGGCCATCTCATAGTGCAGAAGCTTCAGATCAGCCTACCGTGGATGAAAGGCCATTAGGGCAGAATCTTGAAGAGGAGCCTCATGTGGCTGTTTCAGTGGCAGATGAAGTACCCTCTGAGGATCGAGGGCCAGCAGAACAGGCTGAGGGTCGGTCATCCCTGGAGATTTCGGCAGCAGTTGGAGAGGCACAGGCTGTAGTTCCCGAGCCTTCCACTCTTCCTACTCCAGCCCCTCCTTCTCCACCCACCTCATCCACAGCTCCTCCAGCACCCCCTGTTCCTAAAAGGCCATGTTCACGACAAATCTCCTCTCCACTCCTTTCACTTCTTCCACCACTCCTTTACCTTCCTCCTCTGTTGCAGTTCTTCCCGGATCTTCTTTAGCTGGAGGTTCCTCATCTGGTCCCTCCTCCTCAGGACCAAGTGATCCTCCTACCATCACTCCTGACTCTTGATTCATCCACCAGCACCTCCATCTTTCATCACTCTCATTCCTGAAGGTGCCCAACTCACCCAAAGTGAGATCCATGGCATCAAGGATGAATTTGAAGAAGCAATTCTCAAATCTGTCCTAGCCACTGGAACTCACTCTCACAGGACTGGCATTTCTAGCCCTGTCTCCAAAAGAAGAGACTTACTTCCACCCTTCCTGTCTCCTCCGATCCTTGCTATCCTCCACTGTGGTTTTCCCTAGCCATAGCAAATAAGCACAAACCCTTTATGAGGAATATCTTCAAAAGGTGGTTTTTGCTCATATTTTTGGTTTACCTTTCCAAATATTTCCAACCATCTTACTACCATTTTCCCTTACACTTCTCTTTCAAAGGCTCAACAGTCCAAAATTTTTTCTGTGACTGAAGCCAAACCTGAAGAGCAGTGGGCTCGGACCAACAGTGCTTTGTACTCCCAATTTCGAAGAGCGTAAGCTGCCAGATATCCCCCCAGGTAAGCCCCTCTCCTCTGTATGAATGGTTCCAGATCCATCACAAGAACTTGTTTGGACCCTTCATTCAGAAAGAAATTAAGTTCATCAGACATTATCAGATGTTCTGCAATTACTGCTATGTAAACAGCTTGGATGAACCTCAGTTGGGGCAGTTTCGTGCCACTATCACAGCTCTGCGGTCGACCCATTGTGAACCTCTTCAGGTGGACTTTGCTACCTTGAAGTTCCCCGACATTGTGTTCCTTCCACCTCTCCACTCCTTGATCATGGATTCATCGGTTGGCACACTTGTCTTTGAGAGAGCTGCTAGAGTCATGGCCAGGTTGCATGTATATGAAGGTCGTGATCTTCTTTCCAAAGATTTGTGTTCAAGCACTATCTTGAGGGGCAGATTTCAGCTGATATCCTTGCTCCCATTCTCAGAATGTGAAAGGCTGACCTCTGATGAGTGGCTCAAGCACTATCCGTTGTCTGCTCAGCAGCTTTCTGATCTGAATGACTCCTCAGGCCCAAGCAAATCTACCTCCTCTGACACCTGGTGACTTTCTGGACGCAAATTCTCGTCACCTCATCAGGAATACATTCGCAATCTGGATTGAGAGATTCAAGATATTTCATGATTTGAAGAAGGAGCTCCGGTCTCATCAGATCTTCTATCCTATCAAGATGTACAAGTTTCTTCTCTTTGCCAGCTTTGGGTCCTTCTCTACTTTCAAACTAGTCTTAGGTTTGGATAAATATGGGGACTTTATTTCTGAGCAGTGGAAACTTCATCTCAAGAGGATGGCTCCCACTATGGGACCCTCCTATAAAATTGAGATTGGAGCTTTCCAAGCTCATTTTGAAGAGCAGAAAAGATTGGCATTTCTTGTCATCCGACAGTTTGCCTCCTTGTTGTCTCCTGCCTTCTATCTTGATCCTTCTCTTCAACCTCAAGATCAATAAAAAAAAAAATTCTTCTCTTGTCTTCATATATTTCTTATCTTTTCTTTGTTTCAGATTACCCTTTTGCTTAATGACAAAAAGGGGGAGAAATACTTATGTCTGAAACATACTATATGCATTTTTTTTACATACTTATTGTTGAGTTTTGTCATTACCAAAAAGGGGGAGATTGATGATCAGATCATCCCCATGTAATTATAATTAATTACATATGTATTTTAGTAATTAACAAAACTAAACTAGATTTTATAAATAATATCTAATGATATTTCATAAGTCTCTAGTACAGGAAAAATACTAAGTTCAAACAAGCCAATAAAAGTATGCATTTCTTCTCTGAAGCTTTAATCTTTCAACATGATATTTTCTAAGTCCATATCGATTCTGTTGAAAATCTTAACGATTTCCTTATAAGACTGAAAAGTCATGTTGTTTCAAACAAGTCGATGTCATAACGATTCTATAAGTCATCGCAACGATTTCTTTAGAACGCGTAACGACTTGCCTGTCATAACGATTCTATAAGTATCATAACGATTTCTTTAGAAACCGTAACGACTTGCTCGCCGTAACGATTCTATAAGTTATCATAACGATTTCTTTAGAACTCGTAACGACTTGCTCTCCGTAACGATTTCATAAGTTACCATAACGATTTGTTTAGAACTCGTAACGACTTGCTCACCGTAACGATTCTATAAGTTATCATAACAATTCTTTAGAACTCGCAACGACTTGCTCGCCGTAACGATTTCATAAGTTACCGTAACGATTTCTTTAGAACTCGCAACGACTTGCTCGCCGTAACAATTTCATAAGTTACCGTAACGATTTCTTTAGAACTCATAACGACTTGCTCGCCGCAACGATTTCGTAAGTTACTGTAACAATTTCTTAAGCACTCACAACGATTTCTTTAGAGCTCATAACGACTTGATAAGTGTTCGTAACGATTTTCCTGTTGAACACATACATTTGCTTTAACGATTTGACTTTTTAGTAATCATAACGATTTCATAAGTCATATAGACAACAACTTTACAGTTTATATGGACTTGTCTTTTATCTTATCTCTTGAAGGGTTGACTAGCCAAAGTCACGTATATATCTATCTGTCACTCTTGCATTTATGAGTTCTGAATGTATCTCTGCATGCATGCAGACAATATCATCCATTATCGTGCTTACTCTGTATACATCTTTTAAAACAAGCTATTGGGATTGCTATTCTAGTGAATACTCACATCAACGTATACTGACAACAAGAGACAGTTTGAGTTGTCTGCTGTTCTAGCATTTAATGTGTGCAGGGTCTGAAGACTTTCTATTATACAACGTTGGACCTATAGATGTCAGAAGACCTATCTCTTTGCGCGTTCAAATGGATAAAAGATAGTTGAAGCTTCCAAATGTCAAACAGTCTAACGTCTATCAATCCAAGAGACAACGGTTACTTCAACGACAGTATTTCAAATCAAAGATATAAATTCAAAGACAGAATGAAAAGAAGATAAGAACCAACGAAGTAGAAAACAAGATCTCGTATTCAAGCATTCAAATTTTCGGCAAGAAGTCCAGAGCCAAGAACTTCATTCCACCTAGCTTTTGCTCTTTGCTCTCCTCACTGTAGCGAAAAACTTGAGAGAGCTTGTGTAGTTCTAAGAGTGTGCTTATCATAGATTCTTTGCTCTCGGTGCTAGTGGCTTCAGATCTTGACTTGTTAAAGCTTGATCTAGGGGCTTCACCTATTCCATTCCCTTTGTGATTGTTTCCCTCGGTTGTGTAGGAAGACCTGGTGGTATCCAGGGTGTTGTTCCCTTCAGCTGTGAAGGAAGATCTGGTGGGGTATCCAGTGTGTTGTTATTCCCTTCAGGTGTCAAGGAAGACTAGCTGAGCTGGGTGCTGTAGCGTCCTTAGGGGGACTGTACCCTAGTTAGTAAAAACCTGAGTGGTTGCTCAGGGACTGGACGTAGGACTCCTAAGGAAAGGAGGCCGAACCAGGATAATCCTTTGTGTCGTGTGATTGTTTTCTTTGTGTGTTTGATATTTTAAACTAACAGTCACTAACCTCCTTCAAAGAACGTTTGTGTGACTGTTTCTAGTTACAGGTATCTTCTAGATTTTTTTAAAAGACCCATTCACCCTCCCTCTGGGCTCGTCAACTGGGCATCAAGTCGTTACGAGCTTTAAAGAAATCGTTACGATAACTTATAGAATCGTTATGACATGCAAGTTGTTACGAGCTCTAAAGAAATCGTTACGATGACTTATAGAATCGTTATGGGATCGACTTGTTTGAAACAACATGACATTTCAGTCTTATAAAGAAATCGTTACGATCTTCAACAGAAATCAATATGGACTTTGAGAAATATCATGTTCAAAAGATTAAAGCTTCAGAGAAGTAATGCATACCTTATTGGCTTGTTGACCTTGGTATTTTTCTTGTACTTTAAGACTTATGAAATATTCATTAGATATTATTGATAAAAACTAGTTTAGTTTTGTTAATCACTAAAATACATATGTAATTAATTAAAATTACATGGGGGCAGACTGATCATCATGTTCAACCATAATGATCATGACCTTATTACATTTTTCAAGAAGTATCAAGGAATTAAATAAATTACTCTTATCTCTATTTGTTTGCCCCTTTCTTTTAAAGTTAATGGTTTGAGGGTTATAAGCTTCAAATATGACCATTAAAATTTTTAAAAGTAACCTTGAGGCATATTTAATAGAGATAAAACATCTTTAAAAAAATTTATCGCTCACTTTTATCCTTATCAATTTCATACGGACACCTCTAGAGAAAATTTCAAATAGTATTGAAAATAAACACCATAAATGTTTTCATAGCAAATAGAAGTTCCTTAATTGACAGTCATTTAAAGAGCATTCAGATATAACATAGCTTCTCATGCAGGGACACATGCATTTTACACACTAGAGTCCTTGATTACTCTAGATAGTTAATCATTCTACCACAAGGGTTTTTATGCTAACCTTTTAACGTGAGGATACACATTGTTTAGACGTCAGAATCCCCATTACTTAGTTTAGCATCAGATGTTTCAATTTTTAATTTACCCTTTTTGTACAAAGGTAACTTGGCTCTTTATGACATACATTGCATCTCACTTTTTGTGAGGTTATGTAGTTTCTCAGAAACCATATCATTACTCTGCCAAGAAATGAAGTTCAATTTTTTACTCTTTTCCTGTTTCAAAACAAAGAATGTTTAAGAACAATACTCATATTGAAATCTTTCAACCAAAGATCCTTATTACTTTTCACTTTCAAAATGAGGGAAAATGTGGATTTTCAAGATGTCCTAAAACTATTAGATATCCACTCTTTGGTATTATTCAGAGGTTTTAAGAATCAGACTTACAAGGTCATAAACTTCAAACCAGTACTTATTTTAGGGGTGACTAAGAAAAAGAGTAAGATATTAACTCCCCCTGAATTATTGCACTTGGTCAAATTTCATCATGATAGAAGATTCCCCCTCAATGAGTGAATTTTCAAGATAAAGAAAGAATTTATTCAAAGCTTGAACTTATGAGAAAGAAGGGTAGACACATGTCATAGATAAACAAAGTGTGCGTCGACACATGATCGAAATGGTGCCGACATAGAGAAGTATTTGACTGGTGCCAATGGAATGTGTGTCGACAGGGGAGCTTGTATGTGTCGATCTGCTTCAGACCAAACCAATGTCTTCTTAGCTTTTCTGCCATTTCTGCCATGATACTAAGCTTTGCAACTTTCCATTAGTTTCCTTACCACTTCAAGTAGTACTTCATGAACCATTTGTTTGTTTAAAAAAAAACATTCTCCCCTTAACATATGCATGATGTGAAATGATATGCAATGATCATGAGCATAACAGTTCATACAAATAGTATTATGTATTCCATGAATTTGGTACTTGACGGAGAAAATTTCTCACGCATAGTAAAAGTTTCCAAACAAGCACAACTACCCTTTCGCAAGTCACCATTTGATATACCAAAAGATCAAGATGCATAACACATCATGATTTTATTCAAGCAATCAATTGCAATCAATCAAATTTACACAAGCCAAGCTCTCTTCTTAAACATGTGAATCTATCATTGCAAAGAGGTTTGGTAAATATGTCAGCAATTTGTTTAACAGTTTCTGTAAGGCCCACGAATTTTACTGCATTATTGCATGTAAATAATTCGTGTCGTATATGTACGTATGTATGTATCTACATGTAGTAATTAGTATACTTATATGTGTATGTGTATAATTTAGGTATAAATAATGTATGTATTTGATGGTAGTGTGTGCACAAAACTATATAGTATTCCATGTATATGTACATGATGTGCATGGGTTTCTACATGTTTTAAACTTCTGGCCGAAGGTCATATTGGCGTCAACCCCTAGCCGTTGATGTGGTGTCAGAGTCAAACCCATGGACGCCAACACTAATCTCAGCGTCTAACGATGTGGACGCCAACTCTCTGACCTGCATGCGTTGCAGAGCCCAAAATTTCGGGAGCAAGCTAGCTCATCCATTGGGGAGCTGTCCCCAACGGCTCTGAGCCTTTCCCATCACCACTCCGGGGACCCCAAACCCCTCTGCTTTAAAACCAACTCCCCTTGCACACAGAAAACCTCTTGACTCTTTGCAAAGAGGAGAGAAAACCCTAGTTCGGAGTTGTGCAAAGGCTGAGTTTTGGAGGCTTTGATCCGACGATCAAGGCTTCATCCGGCGTTCTTCTGCAACTGGAGGCTAGAGGGAACCAAGGAGAAGGCTTCTCCACCACTGGCGTAGCACCTGCATCGATCTAGAACCCGGAGGAGAGCTCTTTGGAGGCTTCTTGGGACTGCCCAAGGAGAGCTTCTCTGACCCATTTAGATCCCTTGGAGTTTACAAGAGGCAAGTACCCTAAACATATAGTCCCGTATGTGTCTAGGTTGGTTTTACAATTTATGAATTTTCTCTCGAGTCCTAGACCCCAAGTTCACCCATCTTTGGAGCTCGGGTCTGTGTTCTGCACAGACCTGCATTGACGGCAATGTCCCTGGTCGCTAAGATCATGCTTAGCGTCCATCGACTATGACGTTACATTGAATCAGCAGCCAGAGACCGCCGCCAAGTTCATCTAGACAGAACAGTGACCTGTTCTGCCCTTCTATACAACTATTTTCAATATGTTTCACGATGAGGATATACTGTAAACCATTTATATTCTATGTATATTGTTGATGTGATGGACGTGGTGTGTGGATGGACTATCATGAATGATGGGATTTAATTATTTCATAAGGATACATGTGTGATGAGTTTTGATCTTGTTAAACCATGTTTGCATGATTTAGGACAAGTCTAAATGCCCTAATTTGTGAGGATTATGCATGTGAGGTTCAGTCCCTGTTCTAAATTCTGAGATCATTTCCATGGTTGTGTGAATTAATGCAAAATTTGTTTAGAAAAGAAAATAGAGATTATGCTAGGTCATGATAAATCTTCCATAAATTATGGATTTCCAGTAAATTTAGGAATAAATTCTGTAGTTCCATGCCTGTTAGGGTTCAGACAGTGAGTGGTTAAAACTGTGTTTGTGTTAACTCCATGTTAAATGGAATTGCGGATAGCATGTGAAATTAATGTTAGATTTTCTGTAATTCCGTTTTAGTTCAGAAAAATCTGAAAATTTGCATGAGGAATCCTAAGCACGAAATCAACATATGGTTAAAGTTTCAGGTCATTTGGACCAGTATTGAATGTAATATGAATTTCCATGTAATTGCGAATCATGCATGTCTTTGTAAAATAATTGATTTTGTATGTGTCAACCTGATTTGTGAAATCTCCTGAACACTAGATTTCTGTGATTATAGTGACATGTCAGGAAAACAGAGTACCATGTGTGTAATGAGTGAATGAGTAAAATGTGAATGTCATGTGCTAAACTAAGTGTTAAATCGGAAACGTGTAATGTGTAAATTGTGCCAAGTGTGACATTGCTTCCACAGAGGCAGTGGAACCGTATCGGGGAAAAGTCCCCCTGAGAAGGTTCAATGTGTAAGTGACCCTAAGGGCATTAGGGGGAAATCCTGGAGGTGGACAAGTACCACTGGTTAGGGTGGAGACTTGTTCTCCCGGTCTGCGCAGTCCAAGAGTCGCCATTGTATTGGCTAGATGGTGTCTATGTGATGTGATGTGTTGTGTCCTTCTTTGTGGTTTGGACTATGTGTCACGGCACTAAATGTGAAAATGTAAAGTGAATATGTAAATGTGCAATGTGTTCATGTGTTAATGTGAAAGTGAACAATGTGTAATGTGTATGTGTAAAGTGCAACTTATGTGAATTGGAAATTGTGTAAGAAAATGTGAAACCAAAATGTGAGGTATGATATCGTAATCCATGTTGTGACAAATCTGAAACCATGTTAAATCAGTAGCTTCATTATGTTAGGATCATGTTATATGTGCAAAATGCCTAGATTCTATGCTAGGGACAATTAATAAGTATGTGCACACAATTCCATGTTTGGTTGTTCACATGTTGTGTTTTAAATAACATTGTATCTCATGTGTAGGGTTATGGATGCTAAATCATGTGAAAACCAGCAAGTTAAAGTATGTAAAATGTTCATGTACATGCACAAGAATGTGTAGATTCCATGCTAGGTGTGTTTTGTTTCATGTACGTAGGATAATCATGCTAAGTGCTTGCATGTTTTAGTTAAAATGCAAAGTAGAATTCATAAGTAGGAATGATTAGAGAACATGTGTTAGGAATTTATTGATAAGGAAATCTGAAAACATGCATCATGTGTTTACTTATAGAATTATCATGATTGGTTATTCATTTCAACCGTTAAGCATGATACATGTTGAGTTTTTGCAATGGTGTGTGTAGAGCCTACTATGACATGTACGTGTGGTATGAGTGGTGTTACTTGCTGAGTCTTTAGACTCACTACTTGCTTCGGCGTACAGGTGTAGTTGGTGACGTGGCACCGTTGGAGGAGACGGTGGAGACGGACTCCGAGCGCGGAGATTAGAGCGTTGTGAAATTTTGTGACATTTTGAGATTTCATAGTATGTAATTGCAACATTGTACTAGCATTATTATGGAAAGGGATTGTATAAGGTGGACATTGTGTATTAAATTTTCAGCAATTTGAATTATGTGGATTGTTAGTTCTTTAATGTTATTGAATCATGTATGTTAAATGTGGATGATGAATGAATGAAGACAGTAGTTCTTTTACTTCCGCTACTGTTCTTATATTCACGTGTATCTCAGCTGAATGTATCGTTGGGTAAATGTCCCACTGTGGTGACGCTTGCTATACCGACGTGGGTTGGTATAACCGTACCGATATAATGAGGGTCGTCGCAGAGATTGGAATCAGAGCGACCGGTTGAGATTGCACATGAATATACATAAGTCATCATCTTCATTGCATGCTAAGTATGTCCAAATGTGTAGAAAACACTAATAAGAAGTGAAAAATAGATAAGAAAATGATTAGAAGACTTAGTAACCTAGCTCTAATGGTGGCTGAAATTTATTACAGCCATGGCTTCGAGAGGTAGGCGTGGCGGAGCATCGGCCCCGTGAGGACGAGCCGAGACGTGACGAGCGGGCGGGAGCAGCAGGCCCGGCACCGCAAGGTCCTGTACTTCCCCACCGCCGCCTGTGGACTATGGAGTGTTCATGCAAGGTCTGGTGCAAGCCATGCAGACCCAGGCTCATACCCAGGCAGCACTCCAGGCACAATTGGAGGCTCAGGTTAGACTAATAAAATGACTAATAGTCTGTTTTATTTGCTTATGTGATATTATGTTGATTGTATATTGCTTGATGTGTGCTGTAGCAGGCTCAAGTACCAGCTCAGGACCATGGTGGGCCTTCCACCATGGAGAGATTCAAGAGGATGCTACCACCCTCTTTTAAGGGGGAGAGCGATCCGTTAATGGCAGAAAGCTGGATGAGGGAGATAGAGAAGATCTTCCGAGCCATCAGGTGTGCCGATGACGATAAGGTTACGTTAGCCACCTATATGCTACAGGTATGCCTTAGTTTATGCTTGTATGTTCTATTAAGTTAGAATTGTTTAGATGGTGCTTATGAACGGTGTACTGCAGGAAAGAGCTGATGTATGGTGGGCTTCATTGCTACGTACCCGGTTCGAGGACGAAGCTGTTGACGTTGCGTGGGACGAGTTCGTGAGGCTCTTTCGGGCCAAGTTCGTCCTTGAGCATGTGCAAGATCGGATGGAGCAAGAATTTCTATCGTTGGCTCAAGGCTCCATGACCGTGCTGGAATATGAGGCAAGATTTTCTGAACTTTCTAAATATGCACCTCATATCGTGGCAGACGAGCGAAGGAAGACAAAGAAGTTCGTGATGGGACTCAAGCCATCACTGCGGACGAGACTCGTGGCGTTTGACCACCGCACGTTGGACGAGGCCCTCAGTGCTGCCTGCAGGCAGGAGGGAGAAATGGAGCAATATCTGGAGGAAAAGAAAGCTTCGCAGAAGAGGCCGGCAGCGACATTCCAACGGCAAGATAAGAAGAAAACGGTGTACCAGACACCGCAGCGACCAGCGGCAGTCGGCAGTTCTCAGGTACCTTCTGTACGTTCCCCTGGTGTGAAGAAGGAGTGTCCCCACTGTGGGAAGACCCATGGTGGTACCGAGTGTTGGATGATTACTGGAAGATGCTTGAAGTGTGGGAGCAGCGACCACAAGATCAAAGATTGCCCACGACTTCAGCAGGGAGCTCAGCGTGGAGCGCCAGCCCCAGCAGTAGCGGCAGCCGCGCCAGCTACAGGAAGACCAGGAAGGCCTCGAGCCCCAGCTCGAGTGTTTGCTTTAGCTCGTGAGGACGCCGAGCAGGCGGAGCATGTCACCGAAGGTACGGTTTTGCTTTTAGGTGTGCACGCTCGGGTTTTGTTTGATACGGGTGCTACTCACTCGTTCATTTCCGAGCGGTTCGCTAGGTAGTTAGCCCTAGAGTCAGGCGTAGAGTCTGAGGATTTAGAGGTCCCTTTGTCTGTGCACACCCCTGCAGGTACGGTATCGACTAGGAAGTGCATTCCGTCGTTACCTGTGTGCAATGAGGATAGAATCCTAGATGGTGTTTCTTCTTGCTAAAGATGAAGGACTATGATGCTATTCTTGGTCTGGATTGGCTAGAGGAGCACTATGAATTGGTGGATTGTCGTCGGAAGAGGATTGTTTTCCACATTCCTGGTGAGGACGAGTTCTCTCATCCCTTGCCAAGGAACTTGGCTGGAAAGTTGGTTCTCTCTGATGAAGGCGATGCGCATGGTGAACAAGGGTTGTGACGCTTTTCTTGCCAGCATGGTGTTAGTACTAGAGGCTGATGAGTCACCTACTCTTGCGGAGATTGAGGTAGTGCAGGATTTTCCAGATGTCTTTCCTGATGACTTGTCTGGTTTGCCACCGGATAGAGAGATAGAGTTTACCATAGAGTTGCTTCCGGGCACCTCTCCTATCTCGAAGGCTCCATATCGGATGGCACCTGCGGAGTTAGCGAGTTGAGGAGGATGAGGAGTTGCAGGAGTTGCTGATAAGGGATTTATGCCCTAGTGTTTCCCCTTGGGGCGCACCTGTATTGTTCGTCAAGAAGAAAGACGGGTCACTTAGGTTATGCATTGACTATAGGAAGTTGAACCAAGTGACTGTGAAGAACAGGTATCCCTTACCTCGTATTGATGATTTGTTTGACCAGTTGCGAGAGGCATCAGTCTTTTCTAAGATTGATCTGCGATCTGGTTATCATCAGTTGAGGATTCGGAGTGAGGATGTGTCCAAGACGGCGTTTAGAACCGTTATGGACATTATGAGTTTTTGGTCCTTCCTTTCGGATTGACCAATGCCCTGCAGCGTTCATGGATCTCATGAACAGGGTGTTTAGGCCTTATTTAGATAGCTTTGTCGTAGTGTTTATTGACGATGTGCTGGTCTACTCTCCAGATGAGGCCACCCACCGTCAGCATTGAGGGTAGTGTTAGAGGTTCTTCGTGAGCACAAGCTGTATGCTAAGTTAGCAAGTGCGATTTTTGGTTGCGCGAGGTTCATTTCCTCGGGCATGTTATCTCCGGCGCTGGTGTTGCAGTTGATCCAGCGAAGATCCAGGCAGTTATGGATTGGGAGATTCCCAAGACCCTTCGGAGATTCGTAGTTTATTGGTTTAGCTGGTATTATCGGCGATTCATTGAGGGATTCTCATCCATCGCCACCCCTTTGACAAAGCTGACTAGAAAGGGGGAGAAGTTCGTATGGTCTGAGGCATGTGAGCGTAGCTTTCAGCTATTGAAGGCTAAGCTTACTTCTGCTCCGGTGTTGGTATTGCCTAGTGGTTAGAAGGCTTTGCCATTTTACGGATGCATCTCAGATTGGTTTAGGCTGTGTGCTCATGCAGCAAGATAGGGTAGTGGCTTATGCTTCTCGCCAGTTGAAGGAGCATGAGAGGAACTATCCGACTCATGACTTGGAGCTCGCAGCAGTGGTTCATGCACTAAAGATCTGGAGGCACTATCTTTATGGTGTCAGATTTGAGGTGTTTACCGACCACAAGAGCTTGAAGTATTTTCTCCCAAAAGGAATTAAACCTGAGGCAGAGAGATGGATTGAGTTCTTGAAGGATTATGACTTCGACCTTCAGTACCACCCTGGAAGGCGAATGTCGTAGCGGATGCTCTTAGTAGGAAGAGGTCTTCGCTCCAGCAGGATTGGAAGATGTTGGAGGATGCAGCGTGCTCTATGACCGAGTTAGAGCCATCGCTGTGTCAGGCTTTTGTAGCTCAGCTATCTCTTAGATCCTCTGTGTTGGATGAGGTGATCGAGCAACAGGGAGCCGACCCTAGACTCTTAGAGTTAGTGGGCAAGGCAGGCATTGCTCGTGATGAGGACGGTGTGATTAGATTTCAGCACCGTGTTTGTGTCCCTGATCTGGTAGATGTCCGTGAGCATGTGTTAGCGGAGGCTCATAGGTCGCGATTCTCCATTCATCCGGGTAACACTAAGATGTATCAGGATTTGAAGAGATCATTTTGGTGGTCCGGCATGAAGAAGGATGTTGCGGGTTATGTGTCTAGATGTCTAGTATGCAGCAAGTGAAAGCCGAGCGGCAGCGACCATCTGGCCTTATGCAGAGGATGGATATCCCAGTATGGAAGTGGGAAGCTGTCACTATGGATTTTGTCTCGGGTTTGCCTCGATCTAGAAGGGGCAATGACTCGATTTGGGTAGTTGTAGATAGATTCTCAAAGACTGCTCATTCCTTGCCTATGAAGAAGAAGCAGTCAGTAGAGAGTTTAGCTAGATTGTATGTTAGTAGTGTCATTAGATTGCATGGTGTGCCGAAGTCGATCATTCGGATCGAGATCCGAGATTTACTTCGAGATTGTGGAAGGGTCTTCAGGATGCTTTAGGTTCGGAGCTGAAGCTCAGTTCGGCGTTTCATCCCCAGACCGATGGACAGTCCGAGAGGACTATCCAGACGCTCGAGGATATGTTGAGAGCGTGTGTTCTGGATTGGAAGGATGATTGGGAGCGTCATTTACCCTTGTGGAGTTCGCATACAACAACAGCTTTCATGCTAGTATTGGTATGGCTCCATTCGAGGCGTTGTATGGTAGGCCCTGCAGATCTCTTTTGTGTTGGGAGGAGACTGGTGATAGACAGTTGATCGGACCGAAGTTAGTTCAGGAAACTTCGGATAAGATCCAGCTTATCAGGAAGAGGCTTGTTGCGGCACAGGATAGGCAGAAGAGTTATGCCGACAACAGGAGAAAGGATTTGGAGTTCGAGGTTGGCGATCATGTCTTCTTGAAGATATCGCCTACTCGTGGTGTCGTCAGATTTGCCGGCATAGTAAGTTGAGCCTAGGTTCATTGGCCCATATGAGATTCTCAGACGTTTGGGCAGCGTGGCATATGAGCTAGCATTACCCCCAGCTTGGCTAGCGTTCATCCTGTATTCCACGTATCGATGCTCAGGAAGTATGTCCGAGATCCGTCTCATGTGATTAGTCATGAGCCAGTGGAGATCCAGCCAGATCTTTCGTATGTCGAGCAACCAGTAGCTATTCTGGACCGGAAGGTTCAGCATCTCCGGAACAAGAGTATTGCGTCGGTGAAGGTCTATGGCGGAACTTCTCACGAGAGGAGGCTACTTGGGAGCTTGAGGATGCGATGAAGAAGAAGTATCCCCTTTTGTTTGAGTAGTGTCGTTCTAACTTCGAGGACGAAGTTCTTTTAAGGGGGAGAGGGTGTAAGCCCTCGAATTTTACTGCATTATTGCATGTAAATAATTCGTGTCGTATATGTACGTATGTATGTATCTACGTATGTATTAATAGTATACTTGTGTGTATATGTATAATTTAGGTATAAATAATGTATGTATTGCTTGATGGTAGTGTGTGCACAAAACTATATAGTATTGCATGTATATGTACATGATGTGCATGGGTTTCTGCATGTTTTAAACTTCTGGCCGAAGGCCACATTGGCGTCAAACCCTAGCCGTTGATGTGGTGTCAGCGTCAACCATGGACGCCAACACTAATCTCAGCGTCTAACGATGTGGACGCCAACCTCTCTGACCTGCATGCGTTGCAGAGCCCAGAATTCCGGGAGCAAGCTAGCTCATCCATTGGGGAGCTGTCCCCAACGGCTCTGAGCCTTTTCCATCACCACTCCGGGGACCCCAAACCCCTCTGCTTTAAAAACACTCCCCTTGCACCAGAAAACCTCTCTTGACTCTTTGCAAAGAGGAGAGAAAACCCTAGTTCGGAGTTGTGCAAAGGCTGAGTTTTGGAGGCTTTGATCTGAGATCCAAGGCTTCATCCGGCGTTCTCTGCAACTGGAGGCTAGAGGGAACCAAGGAGAAGGCTTCCCACCACTGGCGTAGCACCTGCATCGATCTAGAACCCGGAGGAGAGCTCTTTGGAGGCTTCTTGGACTGCCCAAGGAGAGCTTCTCTGACCCATTTAGATCCCTTGGAGTTTTACAAGAGGCAAGTACCTAAACATATCGTCCCGTATGTGTCTAGGTGGTTTTACAATTTTTATGAATTTTCTCTCGAGTCCTAGACCCCCAAGTTCACCCCATCTTTGGAGCTGGGTCTGTGTTCTGCACAGACCTGCATTGACGGCAATGTCCCTGGTCGCTAAGATCATGCTTAGCGTCCATCGACTATGACGTTTACATGAATCAGCGGCCAGAGACCGCCGCCAAGTTCATCTGGACAGAACAGTGACTGTTCTGCCCTTCTATACAACTATTTTCGATATGTTTCACGATGAGGATATACTGTAAACTATTTATATTCTATGTATATTGTTGATGTGATGGACGTGGTGTGTGGATGGACTATCATGAATGATGGGATTAATTATTTCATAAGGATACATGTGTGATGAGTTTGATCTTGTTAAACCATGTTTGCATGATTTAGGACAAGCCTAAATGCCCTAATTTGTGAGGATTATGCATGTGAGGTTCAGTCCCTGTTCTAAATTTCTGAGATCATTTCCATGTTGTGTGAATTAATGCAAAATTTGTTTAGAAAAAAAAAAGAGATCATGCTAGGTCATGATAATCTTCCATAAATTAATGGATTGTCCAGTAAAATCAGAAATAAATTCTGTAGTTCCATGCCTATTAGGGTTCAGATAGTGAGTGGTTAAAACAATATTTGTGTTTAACTCCATGTTAAATGGAATTGCGGATAGCATGTGAAATTAATGTTAGATTTTCTGTAATTCCGTTTTAGTTCAGAAAAATCTGAAAATTTGCATGAGGAATCCAAAGCCGAAATCAACATGTGGTTAAAGTTTCAGGTCATTTGGACCAGTATTGAATGTAATATGAATTTTTCCATGTAATTGCGAATTCATGCATGTCTTGTAAAATAATTGATTTGTATGTGTCAACCTGATTGTGAATCTCCTGAACACTAGATTTCTGTGATTATAGTGACATGTCAGGAAAACAGAGTACCATGTGTGTAAATGAGTGAATGAGTAAAATGTGAATGTCATGTGCTAAACTAAGTGTTTAAATCGGGAAAACGTGTAATGTGTAAATTGTGCCAAGTGTGACATTGCTTCCATAGAGGGCAGTGGAACCGTATCGGGGAAAAGTCCCCCTGAGAAGTTCAATGTGTAAGTGACCCTAAGGGCATTAGGGGGAAATCCTGGAGGTGGACAAGTACCACTGGTTAGGGTGGAGACTTGTTCTCCCGGTCTGCGCAGTCCAAGAGTCGCCATTGTATTGGCTAGATGGCGTCTATGTGATGTGATGTGTTGTGTCCTTCTTTGGTGTTTGGACTATGTGTCACGGCACTAAATGTGAAGTGTGTAAAATGTGCAAGTGTTCATGTGTTAATGTGAAGTGAACAATGTGTAATGTGTATGTGTAAAGTGCAACTTATGTGAATTGGAAATTGTGTAAAGAAAATGTGAAACCAAAATGTGAGGGTATGATATCGTAATCCATGTTGTGACAAATCTGAAACCATGTTAAATCAGTAGCTTCATTATGTTAGGATCATGTATATGTGCAAAATACCTAGATTCCATGCTAGGGACAATTAACAAGTATGTGCACACAATTCATGTTTGGTTGTTCACATGTTGTGTTTTAAATAACATTGTAGCTCTCATGTGTAGGGTTATGATGCTAAATCATGTGAAAACCAGCAAGTTTAAAGTATGTAAAATGTTCATGTACATGCACAAGAATGTGTAGATTCCATGCTAGGGTGTTTTGTTTCATGTACGTAGGATAATCATGCTAAGTGCTTGCATGTTTTAGTTAAAATGCAAAGTAGAATTCATGAGTAGGAATGATTAGAGAACATGTGTAGGAATTATTTAGATAAGGAAATCTGAAAGCATGCATCATGTGTTTACTTATAGAATTATCATGATGGTTATTCATTTCAAACGTTAAGCATGATACATGTTGAGTTTTTGCAATGGTGTGTGTAGAGCCTACTATGACATGTACGTGTATGGTATGAGTGGTGTTACTTGCTGAGTCTTTAGACTCACTACTTGCTTCGGCGTACAGGTGTAGTTGGTGACGTGGCACCGTTAGAGGAGATGGTGGAGACGGACTCCGAGCGCGGAGATTAGAGCGTTGTTGAAATTCTTGTGACATTTGAGATTTCATAGTATGTAATTGCAGCATTGTACTAGCATTATTATGGAAAGGGATTGTATAAGTGTGGACATTGTGTATTAAATTTTCAGCAATTTGAATTATGTGGATTGTTATTTCTTTAAATGTTATTGAATCATGTATGTTAAATGTGGATGAATGAATGAAGACAATAGTTCTTTTTACTTCGATACTCTGTTCTTATATTCACGTGTATCTCAGTTGAATGTATCGTTGGGTAAATGTCCACTGTGGTGACGCTTGCTATACCGACGTGGGTTGATATAACCGTACCGGTATAATGAGGGTCGTCGCAGTTTCAATGAAGTGCAATTCAAAACATTTTTTACTAACTTCATCTTAACAAATTGTGCATGATTTCAATGTGCTTGGTCCTAGAATGCTGGATTGGATTTTTTGCCAAATTTATAGCACTGGTGCTATCACACATTATTGGAACACATCTAAGATCTACTTGGTAGTCTTGGAGTTGATGCTTAATCCATAATACTTTAGTACCACAACTCCCTACAGCAACATATTGTGTCTCTGTAGTGAGAGGGCAAAACTGAGTGTTGTTTCTTGGAAGCCAAAGAAACCAAACATCCTCCCAAAAATAGGCAATACCCACTAGTACTCTTTCCATCCAATTTGCATCCAGCATAATCCACATCTGAGTATGAAATTAACTTGAATTCACAAGATGCTAGATACCATAATCTCAAGTCATGAGTTCCTACTAAATATCTAAAACTTCGTTTCAACCAATCATAGTCTTGAGCTCTGAGAAAGACATGCATACGATTTTTCCAACACGAATAATTGTGTGGATGTGGCTATGAGTTGCTTGCTGAGTATGTCTTTACTAATGATATAGGTGAGACAGGTGAGCTAGAGGCTAAGGAGATAGCAAGAAGGGACTCCAAACGTAAAGAGTAAAGTGATGTGGAGCTTTGCTATCTAGTAGGGATTACTTTTCTCCTTTACTTTAGTACGTGTGAGGCGTTGTAGTAGTTGGACATTGTGGACCTGTTATATTGGGCTTGATTATATTGTGAACTTTCTTATATATATATATATATATATATATATTATACTATATAAATTGTGAGATGGTATATGATAATAGAATAAGATTTACTTTTTCTCGCTGTTATTTTACTTATTATTTGTGTACATCTATCTGCTTAGTTGTGTTGAATATTTGTCTCACAATAGCGTATCTCTTTGTTCCGATATGAGTTGGCGTAATCGTACTGACATAGAGAGAGTCGTTACAGTATGAGTTTGCTAAAACTGCCTTATAAGATGTGGTCGTCAAGAGAGAACCTGCAAACTTCTGGTTGCAAAATTTGTCAAGATGGAGGCTGGAAGGAGGAATTGATTGCACCGAGGGAGCAAGATCACAGGGACACGTTACTGAGCATTGACGGCTTCAGAATTTGCAGTTCTGGTGTTTAGAGGGAGGTGGGTGAGGTTGCACGGTGCACTTGCACTTAAATGAAGGAAAGGAATGGATGAGCGGATGCCTCTGGATGTCTCCAGTAAATAGTGGAAAAGGTTTGATCAGTTTAAGGATCTGCGGCTCACTAGATTTCTAGAGAAGGCTTCCTTCCTAGCTGGCGTCCAAGAAAAGCAGCGGAGACGGAGTCCCTCAACCCAGCTAAAATCGCTAGTGATTTTAGTCTCACATTGAATTTCACAAAGAGTTCGACCCATTCAAAGAAGAAAAAAAATCACCTACTCGATGCCTAGATTTTGGGGAAGGACAAAATGGATCCACCGGGCAGCAAACAATTCATCCGATTGTGGAACATGCGTCAGGGGGAGATACCGAGATTCCCAGGCCGTCAGAATGCTCATGACGAAGGTAGGAATGCCCTCAATCTTTTTGTGAGATAAGGAGGAGCTGAAATGGGTGGTCTGTAAGTTTAGAGCTTCCAGAGGAGGGGAGGCAGCTCCTCTACTCTCCATGGATGCCACAGTGCATAGCTGTAGTCACTCTACTAGTGATCATCTGGACATTGGGGTTTTTCGGGAGCATTTATGTGGGTCCAAGGGGGCAGCAGCATCCGGCAAAAGGACTAGGATCAGATGGGCTTTTTTGAAAGGTCGGAGGCAGCAATGCTGGGATCATCTAGAAGTCAGGTGAGGTATGCGAGATCATCTTCAGCACCATGCTTGATTTTAAATCCGGTGGCTAGGTGTTCAGGATGGTTCAAGTGGATCCTTGCACAGAATGTGATCCACCACATTGGTGGAGAACGCCCAAGCACTGCTACTGCGCACCTCGCTCCTACACCACCCCCAACTACCTAGGGTGGTGGTGGAGGGTGCTGCTGTCCGTGTGGCCTCGAGCAGCTGGAGCGAGTCCCCTAGTGAGATGAAGATGAGGACAAACGAATATCACAACAGCCACAAAATGAGGAATCAGTTCTACTAAGGTCAAGGAGTCAGTTCTACTAAGGTCGAGCAGCTGCAGCAGCCACCTTGTCGCTCCTCCACAGTTCCTCCCTACTCCATTCTGCTATTGTTGGCCTCTTCTTCTGCTCGTCCTGCAGAGAGAGAGAGAGAGAGAGAGAGAGAGAGAGAAAGAGAGAGGATGTGGTGGTAGTGACAAAGTGATAACACAACACACATGCGCGGCGCGCAGAGAGAGAGAGAGATTTAAAGAAGAGGCAATCAAGTCTTTCTAACTTTTGAAGATGGAAGGTTCTATGAAAAATGCTTTTTTTTTCAACTTTAACTGGAGGGACTAATATGGAAAGATTAATGATATCAAGGTGCTTTTTGGAAATATGAAAATTATAGGGAATTATTTGCAAATTAAGATAGCTTATGGGAATTTATTTGGGAAAACACCAGAGGCATCTGGAGACGCTACCCAAAGGGGAGTGATAAAAGCAAAAGTAAAGGAACGAATGTGAAACAGAAGAGAACGCAAGACTAAAGACTAAGTCATTTTCCAAAGGGTGGCTCTAAGAGAAGGAATCGAATAGGTACAGTATCGCAAGCCTATACGTTAGGACGCACTCAACCACTCAAGACAGCAATAACAACGAAGAAGTTGTAATCTTCTACTCGGGTGAAACGAAGGCGGCTTTCTATAGTGAAAGACCTTTCCCCCAAATTCTGTAGCAAGAAAGCAAGGACACTTTTCAAGGCCTTTTTTAGAAGAGGTCAAACTTAATTGTTGCCTTGGCAGGGGACAATGCTCCGAGTCTAAAAGGTTTTTCTTCCTAGCGACGGTAGAAGATAATTAAAGAGGACCTCACGGATGCTATGGCTCATCACTTGAGATCCTTGAACAAGAAATTCGGTACCCTTATCCAAAAAAAGAGGTAAAAGACATCTGGTCAAATAAGTTTGTTTGCTCAAGCCATATTCCTGTTGAGATAAAATTTGTTTCTATGGAAGATCCTTCTAGCTAGGGAGACTCCCCAGATCAGATTGGATAGAGGCTTTCTTCACTGCATTGTTAGAGAGGTAGTGCTGATGGATGAATTAACAGTAATGCTTCTATCCAAAAAGCACTAGATTGCAAATTAAAGGAGTTGGGAGTTGGAAAAGGCAACATTCAGATCATGAAGAAAAATTGAAGTCAAATGAACTCAGCAGAAGCATTAAGTACAGCATCATACTCGACCTCGGTACTAAACAAGAAGCCAGCATTTGTTTCTTATTGCGCCAAGAGGTAAGATAAATATCAAAGATGTAGAGAACAATGGAAGAATGATGATAAAGGGATTGCCTACCTAATTAACATCAAGAAAAAGATGGTCGCTTATTGAGGAGGTAAAAAAACATGAATACAGAAATGTTAATGGTGCAACAACAAGAAGATAATGCAAAATAAGTGTGCAAATCGTATACAAACAAAATTAGGAATATCTGACACCATGGATGACAAAGGCAAAAACAGAATCAGAAAGTGTCAAACAGATTAACACAGCTCCATCAGAGGAAGTTCAGACTGATACTCTGCTGGTGAGTCAGCAATTCAAGAAGAAAGGAGAGCATCCCACTAAAGAGTCTCTGAACTCTACTAAGATAAAAGCTGACCGAAGAATATCTGAAAGCTACTAGGTTAGGAAATAATCGTGAGAATAGGAGGCAGCAACCTCACAATCATTAAGTATCTAAGAGGCCCAACCTCCTTTGCATCAGTCTTGTCAGTGAACATGCTACTCAAAGAAGTAATGGTGGCAATCACATTGCCAATAACAATCATGTCATCTAGAAAAAGCACAAGCAAAAGAAACGAATGAACAGCAGTCACTAGTTACAGAGCCAGCATCCAGAAGGATGTAACAACATCATTTAACCATGCCTATAGAATTTATTTACACCCATAGAGTCATAGACAACTAGGTGAAGATGACTGTTTAACACACGGATTTTCTTATCTTTTTAAAAAAGATAATGGTGATGTTCATTTTGTGTGGACGTGTCAGTCTGTTTAACAAACAAATTTAAAATTCATTTGATGCGAAAAATTTACATGTCCATTTATTAGACGATTGTGCTTATATTTTGCTGTATTTATTCCACGTATTTATTTTATCAGGAATTTAGAGATTTCGTGTACTGGACATTTCCCACCAACCGTTGTCAACGTTAATTTACATCGGAATGACTCCGAACACCTTTGGTTCTCTGTCAAAGAACGTCTTCCATCTCTATTCGTTGTGACAGTATTGATCTTCATGATCGTCCTTTATAGTTGCATACTCTTGCAAAGAAATTTGAAATCTTCATTGCTTATACACATGTAATTTAAATTACAATTGATCTTTCAAGACTTTTACAAATGGTCCCGATTATAATCAAGTCTTTAGAATTATATTCGGTCATGATCAGACCATTTTGAATTGCTTCTGTCACAATTAGATTGTTGACTTTGAACTTCATCACAATCAGATTGATAGATTTGAACTCCATTACGATCAGACCGTTGGATTTGGACTTCATCACGATTGGACTGTTAGATTTGAACATCATCACGATCAGATCGTTGGATTTGAACTTCATTATAATCGGACAGTTGGATCGTCAAGATGATCTCTAGAGGCCCATTGTATTTGCTTCATGGTCACCATCACCCTTTCGACTATGATAGGACCTTTAAGTTGTATTGTTGGATACACTTGTAGTTAAATAACCTTTTCAGGGATTTTATTGAGATTTGCACCCTTTCTAGGTATTTCTGCGATCTTCTACCCTTTCTAGGTGTTTTGCATCTTCGTACTCTTTCTGGGTGTTTCTAGAATTTTACACCCATTTTCGAGTATTTTTGCAGTTTCATATCCTTTATAGGTGTTTCTACAATCTTCCACCCTTTTCTAGGCATTTTTTGCAATTTTCTACCCTTTCTGGGTGTTTCTGCAGTGTTTCATCCTTTCTGAGTATTTTTGCAATTTTGTAACCTTGCTAAGTGTTTCTACAGTTTTCCACCCTCTCTAGATATTTCTATAATTTTCTACCCGTTCTGGATGTTTCTGCAATTTTTCACCCTTTCAAGATATTTCTGTTTTCGTATCCTCCCTGGGTATTTATATCATCTTTCGGCATCTCTGAGATCTTTCCACTCATTTGTTGACTTCTATAAGTACATTTGCCATTTTTTGACTTCGCCAAATATTTCTGCCATTTCTTGACTTTGCACCAACTTTTGTTTCCTTTCCCAACTTCCCGAGGCTTTTCGATCATTTCTTGACTTCCCCAAGTATATTTGTCATTTCTTGACAATCTCATGATTTGGAGTGGCCAATCATAAGCCGAATTCAAGAGAGTACTCACCGTTTCAGGGAAGTAACATGGGTCCCACTCCATCGAGCCGTGCAAACAGCATGAGCCTTGATCAGTTTCCTCCCTTTAAAGAGACTTTTCTATAATTTCTAAAGCTCGGCGGCATTTTGGTGACTTTCGCGAAATTCATGCATAGCTCGAGTAACTTTCACCGAAGTGAGAGTATTTATGCAATTTCCATTTTCAAGGTCTTTTTGCAATTTCCACCTTTTAAGGAATTTTTCTGCATTTTTTACCTTTTGGAGGGTATTTCTACAATTTCCATCTTGTTGATGGACTTTTCTATAATTTTCATATTTTCCAAGGGTTTTTGTGCAATTATCACCCTTTGGAGGGTATTTCTATAATTTTCTGTCTTTTTAGAAGGTATTTCTGCAATTGTCATTGGCACAGGTATATTTGCAATTTTTCCTGACACAGGAGCTTCTTTGCAATTTTCCCTTGAACAGGGGAATGTTTGCAATTTTCTCTTAAACAGGGATTTCTTTGCAATTTTCCCTTGAATGGGGGTATGTTTGCAATTTTCCCTCAAACAGGGATTTATGTGTAATTTTCCCTTGAACTGAGATTTATTTGCAATACACAACATGTATTTAGTATCATTCAGAACATGCTATGTTTCTGAATTTTTTACTCTTTCTGAGCATATATGCAAGTATATAAAGTTTATGGGTATAATTGCAATTTTCCCCTCTTGTGCAAAACTTGACTTACTGAAGGGAACTTAATCAGAAAACCATTTTTTTTCTTCCACTCATAGTATTCATGGAGCACACATTTACACAGAATTGCCTTTGCAAGAGCTTTTATATAAACTTTGGGCATCTTTACAAATGTGTTCACTTGAGGACTTTCACATAAAAAGTCAAGAGACCGGTAGTAAAACAGACCTGCGGCCTTTGTTTCCTTTTTAACAAACAAACAACACAAGAGCAGGCCGCTCTTGATCCTCCGGGCTTCAAAATCTCCAAGCCTTCAAGTTGTGGACTCTGGAGTCTCTCCTCCTCCTCGGCTCTTGGCCCCTTTTATAGGGGTTGGAAATGACAAGGTTGGTACCCCCGTAAAGGATTTTTAAGGGGCCCCGGTAAGCATTTAATGCCCCTCTTCTCTTTTATTTTATTTAATTTGGAGAGAGAGAGAGAGAGAGAGAGAGACTGACTGGGGGGAAGCATCCCCAGTTGGCACAATCAAGGATACCCCCAGTTGGTGCAACGGGTCAAACTGGGGGTTCCCCCAGTTGACACAATCAGGTGCCCCTCATTGCTGCAATCAGGGTTCGCCGCGCCGCATTCCCCCACCCCCGCCCCCTCCCCACCACCCCCCCTCCCCCGCACGTTTCCTACACAACCCCTCACCCCCCCCATCCGGCCTCCCTCTGCATCTCTCCCTCCCCCGCCCTTTTCCAGCAGAGCCCCCCCCCCCTGACCTCCCTCTGCATCTCTCCCTAGCCGCGCAGCAGGAGAGAGGGGAAGGCGGGGAAGGTGGAGGCGTGAGGAGTGCTGAAAGGGGCGGGGTGTGCAGCGGCCAGCGTGGAGGGGGGAGAGGTGGTGAACAATGTAGTTACAGCGGGGAGGGAGCCATTGAGGGTGGGGGAGGGAGCGGACATTGGAAGAGGGGGGGGGATGGCGGTGGTGCAGGGGCATATAGTACCGACCCAAGGGAAACCCAAGTCGGCGCAGTACGCCGATACGGCCAACCCTGGTCGCAACCGGGGTACTCCTGATTGCTGCAACTGGGTGTGTGCACCCCCCAATTTGACCAGGGAGCACCCCCTGTTTGACCAGTTTTCTTTTTGTTTTGCTTCTTTTCCTTTTGTTTGTTTTTTTGGCCATTGGCTTCTTTTGTGATTTTGGGAATGTGGGATTTTGGTTCTTTTTCAGGGATTTTTGGTATTTTGGATTTATGGTAATTTGGAATTTCCGGATTTAATTGGATATTTCAAGGATTTTTCTGGATTTATGGTGATTTGGAATTTTGGGGATTTCTGGATTTTTTGGGATTTTGGTTTTTCTGGAAATTGGATATTTTAGGAATTTCTGGTTTTCTGAGGAATTTCTGGAAATAGGAAATTTCAGAACTTTTGGGTTTTGGGAATTTGGTATTTCTGGGTTTTCTGATAATTCCTGAAAATTTGATATTTCAGAAATTTCTCAACTTGGGAGTTTTGGAAACTTGGATATTTCAGGAATTTTTGGAGATTTGGAGATCTGATATTTCTGAATTTCTGAAAATATGATATTTTCCAGAAATTGACATTTTCAGGAATTCCAGAGTCTTTGGAGATTTTATATTGCTGGATTTCCTGATAATACCTAGAAATTTGATATTTCAGGGATTACTGATTTTTTTTTTGTTGGGGGGAGGAGTATTTAAAATATTTCCCTTGTTAGATGGCCAAGGTTTTATACCATTTTACAAAATGATTAGCAACAAAAAATTTCATATTTAATTCTTTTGATCACCAAAATATTCGTAAAAATTTAATGAATATTTTTGGTGTCAACAATGACAAACATGGTGTAGTGGAACAGAAAGACCAAGATGGAGCTGCATAGGCACATCCTTAGAGAGACCATAGAGAAGAGCACAATTCTTTGTATCCAAGCGTCACAAAGTCTACCAAGATAGCAGCAACAGCAGTCAAAATGCACACAAAAAAAAATCATATTTATCATCAGAGAGAAAAGCATTCTCTACTCGACCTTACACATCGAAGTGAATCCATAAACCGACAGTCAAGCCATGTATCACTCTGAGAGAGCTATCCAATTTAGACTTAATACTTAGATCCACTTGCCATTGGCTGGAAATTACAAGCAAGAAGAAGAACAGGACCAGGAATATGTCTCCTGAAGAACCTGACGCTCTTGTTACATGCCCTATGACCATTAAGGGTGCTGAACTGCCTCAAGATAAGAATAGAGTTTATGGTAAGTGCAAATGGCTGCGAGAAAAGTAAAAACACTGCAGCATAGAAGCCAACCATAAGAAACCAAAAAAGAGAGAAAGAGAGAGAGAAGGATTCCAAACTTGCTACAGATGAGAACTGGGATCCCACTGACTGAGGATAGCCCAGTTGGTACATTGGATGGGGGAGGAAAGTGAGCACCCAATTCTCAAATCTGAGGTGGGGTGGGTTTCTCATTTAATTTAACTGAGCCCTGTGACGATGGTATGGACGTCAAAATAAAAATAAAGGATTGGACCTGCAGGAGAAGAGACAAGGCCAAAAGAAGGCAAGTTATTAGCAGACAAAGCATATATATGGGCCCTGGAAAAGCACTAGGACAAAAAAGTATGAACTTGAGCAGTAGGGGAGTAAGTAGGCAAAAGAGAGCTAGGCTCCTGTGACAAAGAAGAAATGACTGCATGAGAATATCTTATTTCACTCTTTATAAAAGAAAGGGTTTTAGGCAGTTGGTGAACTCTCTTCGGAAACACTTTATTAACTGCCAAAGTCAAGATGAACAGTTGATGACAGGGGAGACAATTTGCATTGGATCTATGCACTGTACAGATGCTGAACAATACAAGCTAGTGGACTTTACATCTTAGAACAATCCTAACAATTTTTTTTGTAATCAATATCTAATGTTCTTTTTTCTTGGCAGGTAATGTGGGGACAGGGATTATAACATTGGTCACTCAAATATACATAGTGAAAATTAACCACTGAGCTACTCCTTGTGTACTAATCAATGCCTTGTATTCCTCTCTTATATCTTGTATCTTCTTTACCCTAGTTCAACATTTTTCTGGGCAAACAAATTCATGACATCTGCACAGATGCTTGTAAGAAAAAGAATGCATAAAAATCCTTTCCAAAGGCCCTAAGTGTGTGAACTTTCAATAATTATAATGTTAGATCTATGCCAGTAAAGAGATCCACAAGGAGGTCTACAGTTAACATGTCACGGTTATCACCACGGAGGATCAAACAACAAGAATTGGAACTAGATCGATTCCTCAGAACTGGAATGATTGGTACTAGCCTGGCTGAACTAGTTTGGATCGGTTCCATTAAATGAAGGCTATAAACCTTCATGAAGAGATAAATATCACATAAATATAAAATAAATCAGAAAAAAATGATAGTGACTGACCCGTTTGTCATGGAACCAGACAGTTTTGGCAAATTTTCAAGGTGGGTTTGGCCTATTCCATTTCTTCATTATTTTTTTTCTAAAACAATGATTGTCAAATATCATGCCTAAGCAGCCATGTGGTGTCCATGTGAGTGAAGTTGGATCTACTATGACATTTGTCACATCAAGAACATGTAACGTACGGGGCCTGCATTAAGTAAAGGATTCTTGTTTCAGCATCTGTTCTAAGACAGCACTACACTGGAATGAGGCCAAGAACCGTAAGTGCAGTATAATAGTGTACCAACTCAGACGAAAGCAAGATAGTGAGCCAACAACTAAATCCTAATTACAGAAGCAGATATAGCTTACTCTTTCCCATCTGTAACATTGACTTCAGCTCGCCTTTCCTTGAGGGCATTGCTCTCTCTTGTCAAGTCTAACAACCTCTTGTCGAGCTGCTGGACATGGTTATCATAATCATTAAATTTTTCCAACCACTTCCCCTCGAAATCATCAATCATCTGCAGTGCAAAACGCCTTGCTTCCTCTTTCTGCAGTCGCTTCCTCTTCAACTCCTTTGTAGAAAGAACAAGACCTCCGCCATCATCATCATCCTTGTAGAGTTGTTCGTCACCCTGAGGGAACTGTTTCCTATACTCAGCAAAAGCACGGCGAGTTTCCATCAAAGCCTTCCTGTATCCTTGAATAATTCGTGCCATAACACACAGTTCATGCTCAAAACGACAAATCTCCATCTGTCTCCTGTGTTGCTCTTCCAACCTAGTCTTCTCCAAAATTTGAATCTCATGGTCCTTTTGCTGCAATAGATTATTAACATATTCTATATGCATCTGAGCAGAAACAACCTCTTGATCTCTTTGTGAAAAGAGCATCTTAGCCTTGTCCATCCATGCTTGTGCTTCATCCATACACTTGTCAACAGTTAATGATGTCTGATCCCATTGCCCATCAGTCCGAATTCTCTTCTGGTGATTGCCATGAGATAGACGAGATATGTCATCATCATCATCATCGTCATCCACCTCATCCATCTCCCGTTTTCCTGCCATCTTAAAGAAGGATGAACCACCCATGCAGGCGTCTAGCTCCATGCCCTTCACTGGATCAGGTTTTGAAACCAAGAACTCTCCTGATGAGGGCTCCATCTGGTGCAATGGCAGGTAAGAGACATTACCCGTATTCATCACCTGAAGGAGATCTGTAGAAGTCAACTTCTCCAAATTAGAGAATTTTGCAGTAATGTCTTCCCCATAGTGCCCCTGCTCCCCAATTCCAACTTCTTCTCTGACAACATCTTCAGAGTCCATACTATGCACATCATTCAGGTTGCAGCGTTGCAAGTAATGCTCACCATCTATATTCTTTGTACCATGAAACCAGTGGTCCTGTTCATTCTCCTGACACTCTAGAATATCATCCTTCAAAATGCCCCCATCTCCACCAAGCCCCAAACATGACTCAGCATCTTCTTTCTCGGTAACTGGTTCCCCAGTGTCCTGCAAAGTGCTCGTGGTCGCCATGGCAACATCATTAGCTTCTTCTTCTTCTGCCAGGGGCACTTCCATTACGTCTTGCTCTCCTCCATCAAAAATTCCAGGTTTCTGGTGCTTCATCAAGCACTGCATGTGGGAGGCATAGTAGCAGACGCCAGATGTGGGCACCTCCAGCAGCTCCTTTTCCACCATTATCCATATAAGCCCACTCCAGTCGACCTTCTGCGCCTGGCCCTCCTTCACCAGTTGAATGGCCGTCACCACTTCTCCAGGCAGAATGCACGCATCTTCCTCATGGAACAGCACCCAATTCGACATGAAATCCATAATCATAGAAACAGAGTCCTCACACGAGAACAGCTCTTGGTCCGCACCCTTGTTCTCCACAAGACTGGCTTTTTCCTTCTTCGTCTGGAGGCCCAACGCGCGGGCGAGGTCGGGGCGGCTCACCACGATCCGTGCCCCGTTGACCCAGCTGCGCCTCCCCTGTGGGTCATACCTGGCGATGAGCTGCGCGAGGAGGTCGGCGCGGATGGGGCCACCGAGGTCGGCATGCGCGAACTCCCAGAGCCCCAGGGCCCTGAAGAGCCGCTCGTGCCGAGGAAAGTCGATGGCTTTCCCGGGAGCGAAGGCGATGGGCCGCAGGTTCTTCTCGAGGAGGTCGAGTTTCTCCTGGACGGCGGCCCGCTGCTTGTCCGACAAGGGCTTCGCCCTCTTCCCGGGGGCCCTACGCTGGAGAGAGGCGTTAGGCGCGCGGGAGTCGTGCGCCACCAGTACGGGGCGGGGAGGCGAGACGGGCGCCCCCTGGGATTCCTCCTCCTCCACGTCCTGCGGCGGCTGTTCCTGCATTTCCGCCTGCGTCTCCTGCGGCGGACCTTGGCTTTCCTCCTTCGGCTCCAGGTGCTGTTGATCAGGCAGCGGATCCAGGGGCTGAGAAAGAGATGGGGACCGGGACCGGGACCGTGACGGAGACGGGGATCTGGGTTCTTCTGCTTCCGACATCTTGCTAGGTTTCTGCACGGCTGCTGCGGCGGTGGGCTGGAGATGGAGGCGGCGTGTCGAGCGGGGTTTTCTTCCCTTCTTCTTGGGCATAGATATTTGGTGAGGATTGATGGAAAAATCGATTGTTTTCTTTTTCCTTTTTTTGTGGGGGGGGGGGGGGGGGGTGCGGCCTCGAATGCCCTTCTTCGCCTACATCCCCCCACGGAGGTGAAGGGACTTCGGCGATGGCAAGCAGACGCAGGGTCGATAGGGTTGTGCGGAGAGTGCTATGTGCTGAACTCGGTGTAAAAAGGCGCAAAAGAGAACCTGCAGGGGGAGGAGAAGACGACTGGGAGACCCACCGGGAGAGGATGCGCGTGGCACGCAACTCGACCGGAACCCTTATTAATCAGTGAGCTAGTCCGGTTTGGTTGACTGCCAGAATAAATCCGGGTAAACGATCACAGGTTTAGGTTATATTTTTTAACTATTTTTAAATTTGATTCCGCGAGCCGACCCGAGATAAATTACATGGAGGTTGTTAGTGGTGATTCTAGTGATATACGTTTTTATCACTTTGGACTTTGGATTGTAACAACTATTATGTCAAATTCTGAATTGAGAATTGTGTTGTGAAATTATGATGACTTATGTTTATTTCAAGTTTGTAACAATTAGGAATGAGTCTGTCTAAATTAATCTAATTTGAGCAACAGGAATGTCCTTAAAAAGAGCAAAATTGGGTTGGATCGGACCTGGGCCGAGCCTTACAAAATTGCCTCGGGCCGAGATGGACCTACTTCCTAAAAATTGGACTTTTCTCCCAAACTGGATCGAGCTTGGGCCAATTATTTAGAGACCGAACTAGACCAAGTGTAGTCTAAGTTATCTGATTTTTAGTTTAAGTTTAGGTTTATTTTGGTAACTTGATAAATCTTCTATTAGTTCAAATGGTGATTTGATAATATAAATAATTTATCAAAATTTATCATTAATCATTCTATCTCACTCTCTTAGATATGACAAAGCTATCAACCATGATAATTTCATCTTGTCAAATAAAAAATCTTATAAATTATCTTATCTATAAATAATTTAATCATGGAACAACTATCAATTTATTAAAAGGGTCCAAAAAGATTGACTTAGTTAAGAGTAGCTAGCCAAGTCAACTTCAAATCTGTTAAATTATTTGTCTCATATTAAAATTTACTAGGCTCGCCAAATCAGTGGCAACACTATTTTTAGAGATCTTTTACGAGAGCCAAGTTTATCAAACATAATTATATTATTTTTTTAATAACTCTGTTGTTTTATATGTTTCGTGTAGCATCCGGACAATGCATGACCGATGGGCTGTGTTTTAGGGTCCTTGTGGCTTGAGTAGGTGTTTTGAGACTAAGGTTTTGGCCCATTATGCATTTCTATTCTCTAGTTCAGAATGCGATAGCATTGGATGGCTAGTTTATAACGCGGCCACCTCCCCAAATGCGTTATTGAAACTGCCATTTTTGGTCTTCTGGTGCATGCACAACGCGTGCGTGACCCCACTTTTCATAATGCGGTCGCTAGATAGGATGCATTGTGAACACAGCAATCGACCCCATACACATTCTCTATTTCTACAATTTTAAGTCCATGTTTCGCTCGTTGAATAGGTTAGAACCATGTTTCGGCCGGGAGAGGGGGAATTATAGTGATTTCCATGGGTCTTTGGTGTTTGGCACTCCGTTTGACATGGATTTGGCACGAAGGAGGTGATTGGGTCGTGGGAAGCCTCCACAAGTGTTGTTCTTTGCGGAGGTAGGGTGATTCCCCTTTGTCTTCATAGTTTCTTCGCATTCCTCAATTGATAAGGCTATAAACAGATAAAATGCTTCAGTGTGTTTGTCACACCCTCAATTTAGCAGCAGAATAAATTGAGAACATGAACAAATGCAAGTATATATATATCAAACAGTCATGTAAGTTAGGGCAGCTAAAAATAACGGTTGGAATAATACAAACTCTTCATTCTATTGATAATTAAATCACTAAGTCTATTACAACTACTAATTTGGAGCCATTACATAGGGCCCATTGACACTATTACATTGGAAAGAAACTAAAAGTAACTAACTAGGCTCCGCTATATTATGACGCTATGACAACTCCACTAAGATGACGCCAGGTCGCTCATCACCCTTGTTCATCCCCATTATTGTGTGTATCATCAGTCGACTTACTTGAAAAATATTAAAAATACTTGATGAGCGACAACTCTCAGTAAGACTTATATCTCGTGAACCAGGTAATGCTTTAAGTAATTAACATGATAATAGGTAGAGTAACTACATGATGCATGTCGAGTCATGATATAGAACAAAGAGCATGGTGATATCAAGTAATAATAAGAAAAATGTCTAAGTATAGAGCAATGAC